>CABFWB010000010.1:359078-385105 GCA_902151455.1 Timema bartmani
ATATATATATATATATATATAGAGGGAGTTGTCCTTTGCTGTTTTTTATAGGATATATTTTATTAGGCATAAGACATATTGAACATTATTTTAAAAATTGCGTATAAGCCGAACGGGTAGTAAGACGTGGTGCTAATAATAATAATAATAATAATAATAATTTTAAAAATGATAGAACTAAAACTTATTATTTTGTCTATTATTCTGATCCAAAGCCGAGCACAAGGAATCTAACTTTTTTTTAGAGGTGTATCTGCATTGCAAAACTTAAATGATTAATTTATCCCCCCAAACCCATCCCCTACCTACCACACTTACATAGTATCCCTACTTTAAAAGACGGTTAAATATCCACCACTACAAGTAAAAAACCTATGTCTAGCCTGCAAAGCTGGTGACATATGCTTTAAAAAAATCAGAGCTGTTAGTGATGATTTCCGAAGTGTTTATAGCTTATTGTGCAGTGTTACACTTCAAGTAGCTTGGTAAGTTTTTATTACTACATCTATTAACTTTTTATAACGAAAATTAATATGTATTTTAGAAGCGGTGCACATGAATTGAGGAACAACTCATCCGAGGCTGATAATACCCTTACACGAACTGCGGGGTAAAAATTAAATTCATAATGACTTTGTTCAAAATTTAACATTGAGATCAGGTTAGGGATTAGGAGTTGAATGGGACTACAGGTTGTTCCGAAATTCATGTGCACCGGCTGACAGACCTATTTTATTCAGCAATTCGAGTGCGCCCTTTAGAAGAATATAGCGTTTCAGATGTATTTAGCTTTGTAAGTTTCCTAACCTAACTTAACCTAACCTAACAAAATTTCCTGTTTTATAGGAAATGTAATACCTATATTAATAAAAAATGTAGGCCTACTATAAACACAATAATGTATTTGCTTAATTTTTTAAATTCTGCAGCTAGTGTAAAAGAGGACTCAAGACTTGACCCGAAATTTTTATTCCGCAGTTCGGGTTGGTGATTACAGAGCACGTATTAGTTTCTTTGAAATTCGTGTGAACTAACGTTGATATACTATGTTTTAATCTCGCTAAGCGTTTTCAATCCTTCTAAATTGTTATTCTTGCGCTGTGCTGTATGCGTGCCTCTTAATCAGAAAGTAATTGAAGCCGGATAAATGTTATATCTAGATGTTAATTAAATAACTAATTATAAATTAAATACGGGTTTTCTATAAAGAGTTTATCTACGGGATGATATTAAAATTTATCTAAATAACATTGTTATTTTAAAATGTTTGATAAAAGAATATCCTTTCAAATTATTGGCATGGAAGGTAAACTCACGTTTGTTTGATTAAATAAAACGCTCTTCAAATAATCCCGAAGTAAATAAAAGCATCGATGTTCATTTATGATTTTTGAATTTGAAGTTTAAAAAAAATGTGTTTTATTTTTGTCGCTGAATGGAGATGTGTAAAATTAGGCGGGCGAATTGTAAAAACGTTCTCTTTTGTTTCGGTAAAGGTTAGAAAAAGCACCCAGAACTGGAGGCAGTTATTGAATTTTATCCTGTTCGATATTTGCCAGGGTTCTCGTTTTAGACTCGCACCTCATTGGTTCCGCCAACTCTTGCCCACTTGACCTCAGGAGTTCACAAAACTAACGACACTCCCCTTCACCCGACCTTCGATTCAGGCCAAGTCGGTTTCACTTTATTGGAGAAAGAGCGATTTGTGGTTATTGGCGTTGAGGGGGAGGAGTTTGGAGTACGTTTTTGAGGTAATTTTAACTTTACTCTAAGCCTCTTTTAGAATGTCTGTATTCAATGTGTTTTAAAACATTATTTTATCCGTATTTTCTGTAGTACGGGCAGTTATGGTAGTACTACCCTTCCTTTACGAGGGATAATAAATAACCCACATCGACCTCGGCGGTCTTGGGGTAAAGTGCTCGCTTCAGGACCCGATGTTCACGGGGTTCAGACCCAATCGAGGTCAACGAATTTTTACCGAGCGATAAAAATCCATAAGACAACTTTGTTCGGAGGGGAAGTAAAGTCGCTGGTATCACGTAGTTGTGGCATGTAAAATATCCTTTCGAAGGTATATGAGATATCTTTCCGACAAAATTTGTTGACACTTTCTCGCTTACTAGTAGAAATTAAGCGCGGAAAACAACGAGTAGCTACCGCGATTTCAGGTCTTCCCTAATACATGAGGTTCTTTCTTCCACGTGGTGTGGGTGGGTGACACTAGCTAGCGGAATGGCTGAGTCAACGGCGTTTCTCCAGATGGTCAAGAAACAAACATATCTGTAACAAACCCTCAGGTTGTTTGACAACTGTATATATAACCTGCAATGGTTGTAGCAATGTCAATTTAAGTTGGGATGTAAGAGAATGCGGGTTAATTAATATCTGTACCCTTAGTCTGACAACTTATCTCAGTCGGTAGTGTATCTGCCACTGAGCTAAGCGTTCCTGGTTCTATTCCCGGCATGGCCGAAAAATTTTCATTGATAAAAATATGGGTTTACCCTTTCACATTGATAAATCAACGGCCGGGGACTGAATTTTGTGCCTGTCCCTAGTATTAAGTTTATTGAAAAAAGAAAATAGGAAAAAAGCACCTGTGCTACCACCAGGAAACAGGTTATTAAGATCCCGAGGGGGAAAAAAGTCTAAAAGTTAGATTATAAGGCATATGAAGCTACGGTCGTGGATTTTATATATATATATACATATTTATAGCTTGAATAAAAAACTGACCCAAGCCACAGGCTGGAAACACTAATGGATGTAAAAAAAATCTGTGCCCTTACAATTAAAAACACCTTTTTTTTTGCCAAAATAAATGAAATGTGTTTCAGTAGAAAGGTTTAGCGTAAATTAACTACATATAGTACTCTCAATGGTTCTTTAATATTATGTCACAGGCATCATAGATTTTGATGATAACTTTTTATTTTCATTTGAAAAGTTTGTGGTCAAATTCCATCATGTTCGAGAAATATACTTGGAGCCATAACTCAAGGGTTTTATGCGTCCTAGGTAGACTTAAAATTTGCGCCCCAGTTGTATTTTGTATGATATAACTAAACCGCACCTCCCTGCATGACGGAAAATATTAATAACTATAGGGTGCCAAAATACTGGACAAAAAAAGAAAAATAATAAAAATATATATAAACAAATCAAAATCAATTTTAAACCCCCACTCACCGCTTATTTTCATCCGAAGCTTTTAATTAAATATCAAAATGATTCGCTGACAAAATGGACCCGACTGTCATAAAACTATGAAAGTGATTATTTTGTTAGTAAGTATTTTTTTAAAATGTATTCTTAATATAGATAAAATATTTATATTTTATTTCTTTACCTAGATATATTTATAAGTATATTTAATTTAAATATTTATTTTTTAAACACTAAAATTTTGTTTGTTTGATGGAAGGCTCTTCTAGGACCTTTGCGCCCTTGGCGACCACCTAATGGACCTGCGAATACTCAATAGCTGTTGATATTATTATATGAATTAATATGTAAATAGAAAACTAAACTAAACGTATTTACAGCCCCTGACTCGGCTAACGCGCTAGTTTTGTGTTGAGCTAGACTGCCGAGGACAGGGAAATAGAGGTTTGAATCTCAATCGGGCGAACCGGGGGTGGTTTTTCCTAAATGGTTTTTCCACTCGCCTCTAAATTCAACCTTCCCAATTCCTAATTCACTAGCGTAATTAGTACTTAAGGGTGTAACCCGAACGGATAGTAAGATGTGGTGCTAAAATAAAATAAACAAATAAAGTATCCACGGCAACACGGCAAAAACACTGGCCTTAGCTCGAGTATCCTTCGGTCCCATTTTAAGATCGATTGATATCTCTGCTCTACGCGGCAATCGCACTACCTTGTATCTATCTAATGACCTCTTCCTGTTTCATGCTCTCCTGTCTGTCTAAGCCAACTAATTAGTTCCTTTCCCTTGCTTATTTAGAGCTACCTAGTTTACCCCGCTCGACATAGAAGTGTGAACGTTTGGTTGCATCATCGCAGGCGTTTAAAAGTAGGGGAGTCGAGCCCAGTCAACTCGCCAACTTTATTAGTGTATTTTGTTCGGATCCTTACTGCGCAATTAATCGGAGCCGTCCCCTGAAAGATACGTTGGGAGTTACCGTTCACACATGTTGGACGAGGTTTGGGAATACGGATTAAAAAACAAATGTTGGCCTTTGTGAGGAAATTGTTATTTTTGTGTGTGCAGTGTTTTACTAATATATTGTAAGAAATCAATTGAGTGGAAGTAATAAAATAATTAAAATAAAGCTTATTGATAAATTTTGATACATTATTTAACAAACAGTCAAAATACAACTGGTTTCAATGTCAAAAAATGATTATTATTGTCTAACATCAACCACATCTCAATATATATAATTCTTCTGTACGTGTGTATGTCACTGAACTCCTCCTAAACGGCTGGACCGATTTTGATGAAATTTTTTGTGTGTGTTTGAGTGGGTCTGTGGATGGTTTAGATTCACAATTGGACCCGGTAGGTGACGCTGCAATTGGGTTCTAGAATTTATTTTTTATTTTTTAGGGATTTTTTAAAAAAAATTTGCATATCAGAACATGTAACCTCAACATTTCACCCCCCCCCCCTCAAATATTTATAATAATGAATATAATATTAATAATTGACCGTTAAAAAATCATAATTTCATCAATAATTGACCGTTAAAACCTTCTGAAAAGTTCATGAATAATTGAACTTCTGAGAATAATTCATAGTTATGTTTGTTTTTCGATACAGCTGATATTAGTGGAGTTGTGGGCGAAATGCCAAAACTGAAAAGAAAAGATGTATTATTTTGTATGTTGTCTTGACAAACACTGAATTTGTAATATTTGTGCTACTCACTAACTGGAGTTCATTGTGTATTTGTAATTGTATTTGTTTTATTATCGAAATCAATTATGCCACCCAAACGAAAAGCCAATGTTCGAGCAGGACAACGTCTGTCAGGTCCGCTAGTATTATCTAAATATAAAGTTAGCGATTTTTTCAAACAATCTAAGACTAGCATTACACAACATTTGATTTAATCTAAACTATTTGTTTTAATATGTTATTAATTTAACAAGGGTTGTTTATCTTGTAGATATTTACATTTTTATGTCTCTTCATACATTCATAATTAATCACGCCGTTCCCTTACGGGCCAGGCAAGAAACTGTGCATAAAACTCTGTACTTAATATCCTCGCATACCTCATTCGCTTCAACAACATACATACGATATGTCACACACGTTATCTTTCACACGTTCATCTACAACATTTAACCACGTCCTTTATGTTATTTTTTGACTGCGTTATAAATAATATATGGTAATTTATCAACAAGTTTTATTTAAAATAATTTACTTATTAATTTATTACTTTCATTTGATTGATATCTCATAACATTACAATAATATCTCCTCAATACAAGCTCATAATATGATTAGAAAACATATTTTACGAATTACATATTAGTCTACGCTTGGCTCTTAATGATTCGAGCCAGCTGGAAGGCTGAGACCATACTGGGTTGAGGCTTGAATGCAACTATTTCTGATCCCTACCTCTAGTCTTATACTGACTGACCTCAAGGGTCACAACCCTTTGGGAAATTTGGCCACCTTCTAAACCCAGATACTATTCCCACCACCACCTCACCCTCGATAAGAAAATTAGCCTGATTTTACCAAAAACTCAAACTTGAATTTTTTTGAATCAGGTTCATCCGTCCATCCTTCCATCTATCTGTTGTGTTATAGGCATGAAGAAACCCCCCATCCCCGGGCTAGATGTGCTAGGCCGGTGAAAGACCAACTCCCCAACCTCCCCCCTGACCACTTAAAAACGGCGTAGTAAAATGATTTTGTAAATCAAGGTCCTTTATCTTAGCTATCTACCATTGAGTGGATGATCTTGCAACACTAGTAGAAAGTTTTTTATTTTTACACTTTTACCTAAACCAAATTTGGATCCTGTTAGCGTTCCTTAAAAATCAAACTCATCCTGTTTAATCGTGTTCGTTAATCGTGTAATCAATTAAGAGCCAGTTTTGGCATTCGTTTGTGAACAGCTACGTCTATACGTCTACGTTAGTTCAATTAATTGCTGAAAGAAACAATAAAATACATTTTTGTTTCTATTTTGGGTAAAATAAGATTAAACTTTAATGGGTCGCAATAAGATTCCAACACGTTGCACTGAGAAATAATAAAGACTACCACAATAAAGAAAAAAACTTTAATTAATTAATAGTGAATTCATTTGAAACTCGTAGTAGATAAAGATAAATGAAAGCGGGAGGAAAAAAATAAGCTTAAATTAAAAGTTCTAGGAGGCGAGAATTTCTAAGAAGATAAAAAAAAATTACCATGCAACTCTCTGACCTTTATGTTATTATTAAGTAATTAGCTTAATGGATCCGTTGGTGTGGAAGGGCGTGTAGCTCAAGAAACTTCGTCAAACGACCTCTACATATACGTTATAAAGTCTTGAAGAAGTTTTGAGACAAGTTTCCCAAAGTTAAAAAAAAGACAAATTCCTTAAGGACTAAAATAAAATACCATAAATTTACTTCCAGGGAACTTTGGTCCATTCCCGCCTCATTTCCCTGTCCAACCTTTCTTCCACATCAACTTCTTTCCTAAAAAAAAAATTGAAAAAAATCAGCTTCCGAAGTGTTTACCATTTAATTTCATGAACTCGGAGGTGAGGAAAGATTTTATTATGTCTTGTATTTCCAGAGAAGAATAATTTTTTTTGTCTCAATGTAAACCTCAAATTAACTAATAATAATAAAACGGGTCAAAAATTGTTATCACTCTGTATTGATTAATTATCATTCCAGATTAAAAAATTGATCGATTGGTGTAGGTAATGTATTGTTATCGTTTATTATCATCATAATACTTTATTATGGATTACTGTATACTTTTATCTTTATATCATTAATTAAATAGGCTCAGAATGTATACACAAATTGTAATAATTTTTCCCGCCATTGTGGAAACATGAGTTTCCACTTTACAAATAAGGGGCTTAATAAGAAAATCAGACTGTAGGCCCGTTCAGGGTAACCGGTGTATTATGCCACCCTCTCTAAAGCCTTACACGCACTTGAAAACATTTTCCTGGAAACATTGTTCACCAACATGTTGCTCTTGTTTCGGATATAGTTGGGTAACAGCTGTCCAACTGTTGAGGAATAGTTGGGCAAATTTTTTTTCGTGTTTTCTTTTTGTCTCCCAGCGAGGAAAACATGTTTCCCGTGATCCATTTCAAATGGGCTGCAAGAAACCATATTTGCTAGTCTGGACGTGCTTGCCAATATTTCCAGCAACAAGCAACGTGGGACAGTCTGACTCTGATGTTCACATCGGGTACATCAGTTCCTTGTCATGTCGTGGACAGCAAAAAAAAAAATAATCTAGAACTTATTGAAATCTTTTATACAAATATACTGCTGTGGGAGTTGACATCTGAGGACAATAAACATCGCGTAAAAAAACGGAATGTTTTGAATGAAATAGTGAAAATTTCTCAACTAGTATAAACGAACTGGGGGGAGGGAAGGTTAAAAAGCCCTTCGTATGCAATTTCGCAGAGAGAACAAGAATTTTTACCAAAATGTGCAAGTGGCTTGAATATAAACATGCTTATTTGTCAAAAATTTCAATACAAAGAGCTGTTAATTAATTGTAGTCTTCTTCGACCCCCTCCCCTGTAAAAATATTTATTCCTACATTTTTTTTTAAATTTTATTTAAAAAAATTACTTTTACCAAAAACAGTCCTCTTACTCTACCAACTTTGACAAAATGGCTATTCCTGTAGATTAGCGCGTGCGCGCACGCACACGTACACACACACACACACACATATATATATATATATATATATATATATATATATATATAAGTACAATAGGCTCAAAATAGCTGGTAAAATTAATATATAATTTTGTTGGTTTGCTTATGTCATTCTAATTTTATTTTCATCATTTTTACGGGTCATTTCTTAAACAATGAAACATATTCGATCTTCAGTCCTGCCAGAAGCTTATTTGCCTCGTATGAACCATTTTGAAGCAATGTACGAACCCACTACCGTACATAAAACTATATAAAAAGCACAAGCCATAGCAGCATCCTCCTTGGCCAACATATTTTACTCAAATGAATGAGCTCTGGACAGGAAACAATGTTTCACCATTGAATTATGGACGTGAAACAATGTTTCTTTAATGTTTGCCAACAATGTGTTTCATATGTTGGCCAACAGTTGGGGAACAGTTGGCCAACAATGTTTCCAAGTGCGTACTAGGCTTTACGGCAGGGCTGGTCGCATGGATAGTATGCATGAACCTAAATCTAGGCCAGAGTTTCCTTCCAAATGGTTCCATTGTATTGTTATTCTTTTCACTGGAAAATTTTGTTTTTAAAAATAAATTCAATCCCAATTTATTTTACTTAATTTTCTTAGCATTTTCCCCAATGATTAAACCGTCACTAAAATTGTGTCCGTCGCGGAACTCAGTAAAATAAAATAAATTATTTAATAAATTATTTTTCTACCAGTGGAATTTCTTCTTTTTTCATTCACGTTTGTACTTGGTTTTAAAGTATATATTGTGTTAATAAATTAGTGATTTAACATACGAACATCGTAGTCTTTTATTGCAGTAGTCTGATCAATTTTAACTCTAATCCAATTATTGGAAAATAAAGCTTTATCTAATCTTAATTTATATCCCCGTTTCATATTTATTAAAAAAGAGTTACTACCTTTTTTGTATAGCAGACTATATCAATATATTTAATAGTTTAACTTAATGAGCAAATTCTCATTTTCTCAACTTTTGTCGCCCCGTCTCACTAACCATTCGGGTTATATGGTTGTATGCATATAATATAATTACATTCATATTTTAAGTACTAGGCAGATTTAATTAAAAATAAGTGTATACACATTTGCGTGTAGGGTGATTAGGAACCAACATATGAAAAAATTATCGTTAGTGCATCCGAGCGGGATTTGAACCCCGAACTCCCCGTCATTAGTAGTCTAAACTATTGCAAGACCAAGACCGGTATTTTTCAAAATTTTACCAATAACGGACCAAACTTTAATAATGTAGTTTTTTTTATGAAATTAAAAAAATTAAACTGTAATTGTGGGGCAAAACAAGTGAAGTTAAACTCAATATTGTACCCTTTTGATTTATTTCACTTTTTACTTTCAAATGAATAGAACAAATATTTTAACTGTGAAAAATGTTGACCTCAACATTTTGATGAATATCCTTTGTTTCACGTGGCCCACAACAACAACAACAACAAAATTTCTGTCAATCCTCGGTGTATGGTTTTAACTTTGATTGAAGCCCTCGTATGAATAATAGTTTAATGTGGGGTAATTTTCGAAAATTGATACAAATGGCAGAGTATAAAAAATATAATTTGAGGTTGGATTACTAATTAATTATTTTCGATAACTTATTTTCAAAGTATAATATACTATTTGAGAAAGAAAATACGAATTTTTAAGTAATACCATTTATTTTCCTCCGCTCCGAAGGGCTGACTACCTGGCACACAGCCATGGACCACAGTTTGAGAATCACTACCTTACACCATTCAACCATCATTAATCTATTTCCTTTATATTTTCCTACTGAGAGTTTGATTTCGATAAATAGAAAACACGACACTACGCTTTGGGTAACAAAGACAAAGGAAACTCCCACACAAAAGCGACCGACATTGGATTAATCTGAGCAATGTGGGGTTGCATCAGCTAACTTTTAACTACAACAATCACATTTATGATAATGGTATTTATATGTTCCTTGTAATCTAATAATATTCCAAGAGATTAAAGTTCTCTTTTCCAAATGCTTCCCAAGATGTAGATTGTTAAAAGCCTGTCTGAAGGAAGTTCAAATATATAGTTAGGTACACGATTACGCTCTTACCAGAAATAGTATCATAGGAGATTTTCTTCGTTATCGTCTGACACTTGCGGAAATGGGATAAGTTAAATAAAAAAAATTTACCCGCTTCGGTGGGCGCATAGTTTAAAATGCTACTCTTGCAGTATACTATATTGCCGATGACGGGGAGATCGAGGTTCGAATATCGATTGGGTGTATTGAGGGTGGTTTCTCTAAACTGGTTTTCCACTTTCCCTACACGCAAATTTGGTTATACTTTTTTTTAAATTTAACCTTCTTGATACCTAAAAACCATTAGCATGATTATTACATAAAAGTATAACCTGAACGAGTAGTAAGACGCGGTGCTAATAATAACACTACTGAATTAAGGGTGAGAAAGGTAGGATTCAGTGAGAATGTAAGTTACCCACTTTAGCGTGGAGGTAAAGTGGTAAGCCATTGAGGAAAAGCATATTCAACACACCCTGATGGTATTCTAACCCATTTGATTACCGAGAAAATATACCAGCATTGGTCTTGATTGGGAAGTTTGAAAGAGCTACTCTAGTTGAGACACTGGGTACATTATATTTTACACTCGGCTTTGATAAAATATATATCCTTTGAAAATATAAGAAATGAAATTATGAAACCTATTAAAATAAATTGTACAATCGTACGTACTTCCTCATAGTAAAATATTAAAATTTAGAACCAAGGTTTTCAAAAATTAAACTATTAGTAAGCTATCATCTAGTAAGCTTTCCTCATAAGAACTAAACCATTATTTTGTTAATTATATGAAACACCATTAAGGTGTACGTTTCAAACAACATTGCTAGATCCACTATTAAAAAAAGTTAAAATATTCAAACATAACTAAATTACTATTATATAATTTTAAAAAATACACTCTTATTGCTCATGTAAAACATTTCCCAGATACTTGTTCTAAACCAAATATTTAGAGTCATTTTTGAATAGTTTCAAATTTTAAAAAAAATCAATAAACTACCCTTTAAGAAATTTAGAAATAATCAATTCAATAAACAGGTATAAGCCCCTATAGGGCTGTTCATAATTTAAAACTCTCCCTAATTATATCCGTTTTGAAAAAAATCAATAAAGTCACTACAGAAAAAAATTGAATTTTCAAAAATCAATCATCTGTAAAATATCATTAATTTTAGAGCGAGATTTAACATATTCGTTTCGATTTATGACCACATAGCCTCAAAATATAAAGTTTGATCGAAATTCAACAACCTGTTTCTGCTGTAGTGGTAGTCCCAGGCAGAGAAAGATAAACATACGGACAGACAAAATGTTTCACTTTATTGATTTCGGAGGCACATAAAACGTCAAGATCTACCATAATCTCAAGGTCAAACATATTCATGGTTAAATTGGGTAGGTTTATAATAAAGTCAAAATGGTCCATAATAAAATTCTCCTAGATAATTAATCACTTTTATGACGGCTTAGTGATAGTGTAAGCAGCTAAAAAAACACTCAATGACGTCATCTTGCAAACAAGCTATACTGACCGAGCGGGCACAGCATTTTGGCGTAAATAGTGCCAACATTTGCGGTTAGAAAATGTCATAGCACAGCAAAACCCCTAGCTTTTAATCTCAGTTGTTTGGACCGGAGCCGCTAATTCTTTATTCAAGTAGTTCCTCAAGTGTCCTCACGAGGTTGAATCCAATCCTAGCTCAACTCTACAAAATAGCATAGAAATAGGAATTTTAGACCTTCTATTTACCGTTTTATAAAAAATATTCATGCTTTTTATAACTATTAATAATAACGCGTGTACATTTGTAAATAATGAAAATGTTTGGGTTTTTTTTTGTAGCATAGCGTGCATACATAGAAAAAAAGTTGGAACTTAATTTCACTAATATTTAAACAAATATATAATCAAAGCCAAATATTTTAACTGTTGAACGTATACAATTTTGAAGCTTGCATTCGAAAGCTACAAAGCCACGAAACTTTCAATAGAAAACATAATTACTGCTCTGAAATTAGGTCACGCTAATTGAACATACAAAATTGAACTCTATGATTCAACATACTCGCGGTAGCTCGGAAAAATGAATTCTGTTCCAATAGGAGTTCTCATAATGACTACATACATTCGACTGAATGGTGACGAGTATGTGGTTTTTGTTATTTGACACGAGTAACGCCAAAGCTAGCACGGATACCGGGGCGCGGTTAACACTTTTTTAACTTTTTTTTTAATGTGAACCACGTTTTACTACCCATCCGAGCTATCCATCCGCAAATTTATAGAAGTCAATTTATTGAACGATCATACTTGCTCTCTCTCTTTCTCTCTCTCTCTCTCTCTCTCTCAGACGCACACACAAAACTCTTGGCAAATATTTACACTAAATTGTTTCCCTCTGCTCATATAAGGCTACAGATCTAAATTCAACTTTACTAATCACGAACACATTAGCGTAATTAGCATAAATACGTACAACCCGGATGAGTATTAAGATGTGCTGCTAAAAATAAAAATGATGTATGGGACTGAAATTTAGTAGGCCCTATAGCTAGACATTCTTATGAGATGAATATAATAAATTATTTATATCTTAATAGCCGTTGGGGCTTTCTGTATATTATCAATAATGGGCTAGGGAAGATAAAAGTATAATCCAGGGGAAATGTACTCACATTCTCGCAGAGTCATAACGCGAAATCCTTTATTAAAAAACCACCACACCCGACTGAGATTAAAGTCCCGATCTCCTTTGTCAACCACAAGCCAGTCTACTGTGAGAGTGATGTCTTAGCCCATGTGATCACCGAAGCGGGAAGCAAATTACACATTAACAAGGGTTCTTACTTTGAAAATAAATAAATTACTAAGGGTACCTTGACGTAATCTCTTTATAGACTGCAACTGACCAAATTCGGCACAGGTATATAATTCTGATAAAGAAAGGAGTGTATTCATTGTTTTTCTGCATGAAATAACTTCTCAAGTCAGCGATATATTTTCTGGCATTCTGGCTAGTCACCTACTTCATGATCTATATATTATGTTTCGAACGTGCGTGCCATCTACACACAGTTGATTATTCTAGCACGACTTTCACTGCCCCAATTAATCGGCAAATTGACCCAAATAAGCGGGAAATATTTCAGACTAAAACCAATTTGGTTTCTGTGTCCCATATAAACGGCTGCCCCGATCAACCAGTGCCCCAAGTAACCGGAATCCACTGTATTATATTATGTTAGATAATTAAAATCACATAATTTATACTAATTAGACAGGGAGGAGGAAGGTGTAATTTTAGTTATGCGTAGCGCCTTTTCAGAGGAAGTGTATCTAAATTTGCATAGAAGGAGAAGGGAAAACCATTTAGAAAAACCAGCTTCAGTACACTTGACCGATATTCAAACGCCAATTTCCCCATTATCGGTGATCTAGTCTACTGTGAGCGTGACGCCTTTGACCATGCGGTCACCGAAGTGACTCATACATTAATTACTCTACCTTTACAATGGTATGAAACAAAATATAAAGTTGTCACCCTTATAACTCGGTTACTGTAATGATTTGAAATCATGGAATCATTATTTATAGCTTGTAATTGTATATTTGTTAAAATTGTGCAATACTTTTTGTTGTTGTTGTCGAATGATCTTAAACGAGTGTGTTACTTCCACGTCTTCTTTTTTTTTCGTGACCCCGCGTGGGCGGGTAATTGATGACCGTGTAGCTGCGGTGAGCATCACCTCGTTATGATGGTGGCTATTGTTCGGAGAGGGGAAAAAAAGATGAGCTTTGAGTTGCAGCGCGTCGTGGGACTAACAAGGGCGACCGTCCTTCGTTTTGTTACGTGAGATATAAGAACGAGCTATTTCATTGACAAAGGAAGGATGAAACCACAGCGGGAGAAAATAGTTATTGTGTCGTTTAGTCAAGTTTTATCCAAATATTTCAATAAAATATGAAATAGGCCCCTTCCAACTTTATGGAATGTGGATATTTTCCTATACAACCGAATCTTCTTTTCCCCCCTAAGCATCGTTTTTCACTACCTATTCAGGTTGTACGCAAGTTTAATAATTACGCTAATTTGTTAGGGATGAGGGAGGTTGAATATAGAGGAAGTGTACCCACATCTTCGTGGATGAATAGTGGAAATTAATTTAGGGAAAAACACTCTCAGTACACTCGACCAGGATTCGAACTCCGATCTCCTTGTAATCGGAAGTCTAGTCCATTGAAGGAGTGATGCCTTAGACCATGCGGCCATGTGTGAGTATGCGACTAGCACGTCCGGGCTATTCGGGCTAGTCGCATACTCACACACAACCGGGCGTAAGGATGAGGAAGGTTTTACTTTTAAAGGGAATATACAATTGCGTTTTCGTGTAGAGAAGGGTGTAGATCATTTAAGAAAATTACACCTCAATACGCACGGCCTAGATTCGAACCCAGACCTCTCCATCACTGGCAAAATAAACAATACGAGACCAATGACTTATGTACACATGACCACTGGTGGGCCTATGTGGAATAGTTAAAGTCAAATTATTTAAAATTAGGTATTTCATTTATATTTTCATAATTGTGTGTCAAAAGTCTATTGCTTACGTTTCATTATAATAATATGAGTTTTGGTTTTATTATTTTGAAAAATAAGATATCTCTTAAGATTTTCAGGAACTTTTGATATCAACATGTGAAGAAAATTGAATCATATTTCTACTGGAGCAATATTTTATTTATTTTGGCCAAAAAAAGTTGTGTCATAAAAACTGCAAATACACTTGCCTTTTCTCGCGTCGTCTTTCATCTCACCTTAAATCGTTATGCTAGGGTGTGTGTGTTTAGGTGCATTGATCTATATAGAGTGAATTAGTTTGTAAATCGTGTTAGATAAATATGTGTTTAGATAAAGAACATATATTACTAAAAGCTACCCCATGTTTAATTAAATGTGTACTTAATACTCCATCAAATTAATCTATTTTGAATTGTCTTTGTTTTTCTTGTAGATAAATGGTTTGTATGAATTAGTTTGTAAGCCGTGTTAAATAAATATGTGTTTAGATAGCGCTTAATGATATATTACTCAAAGCTGCCCCATGTTTAAATATATACTTATTACTCCTTCAAATTAATCTATTTTGAAAATGTTTTTGTTTTGCATGTAGATAAATAGTTTCGATAGTTAAAATTGAGGCAGAAGAACTATAGCTTAGAAGAAATGCACACGCACTCGTTTGAAGAGAAGATATAAAATCTATAGTAACATGTGCTAAACCATCTCCAGCGAACCCTGCTGTGATTCTAATCCTAACCTCTCTATCGACAGCAACTAAGTGCAATGTGAGTAAAACTCCTTGGACCACGTGGCCACCAGTTGGACGAGGGGATTGTAAACGATAAAATAGTTTTTATTTTCGGGAAATGTCAAATGCACAAAACACTCCTTTTTCAGATTGGAAGGATGAAAATGCAATAACTTGTATTGCTTCCATGAGTCAAATTTGATAGTTTTTTAGCACTGCACCCCGTTCGGTTTGTACACCTATGTACTAATTACACAAATGGGTTAAGGATTAGGAAGGCTTAATTTAGAGGAAATTCACCCGCATTTGCGCGGAGGGAGAGTGGAAAACCATTTAGGGAAAAAACACCGGGATCGAACCTTTATCTCCCTGTCTTCGTCAATCTAGTCCAACATGAGATTAGCTCGTTAGACCACGCGGATTATTTGATATCTGTTGTGACAATGTTTAGAAGTTAATAACTCTACTTTCATACATCTCATAAACCAAACAGCGTCCTGTAAATTTCTCACATATGATGGTTGATGTATTAAAAAAAACTATTTTAAATACTAGAATCAGATAAAGTTATATCTACACAACTGGCAAATAAACTTACAAAGCAATAAAATTGTTTTAAGGTTTAATCTGGGGACGTAGGGAAATTGAGTTAAAGTTAGTATTTTCGTAGTTTTTATGTAAACATATATTTTTTGGTCAAACAAAATCAAATAATTCTCCAGTAAAAACACAGAGTTTAATTTTATTTACATGCTGACTTCAACAGTTCTGGAATATATGTCAACGGTGTCCTAGAATTTAATGAAAAACTTTTTTTTTCTTCATTTAAAAAGTGTCTCATCTAATGCCGCTATTCTCGTCACAGATATTCAACAAATGTTGATATCACGCACCATGTAGAGAAAATAAAATTCCATGCTTCTACTGGAGCAATATTTTATTTATTTTAGTCAAAAAAAAGTTTTGCTATGAGAATTACAAAAAAAAAAACGCTTTGCGTATCCCACACTCCACTTAAACAAACATGTTTTTAATGTTTTTAAACTTTTTTTTTAGAAAATATTTCCACTCACCCAATTAACAAACTTTTGTCCAAGAATAAACATTCGTTGTTAAATAAAAACTACCATCTTATTTAGTGAATTATTAATGACTTATTAGTAGAACCTCAGTAAACCTAAATAAATACGTTACATTTGTTTTTATAGTAATTAAAATGTTGAAGGAAGGTCCCCAATAATATTTATTTTAGATTAAGGGCATAAATATGGTTTACTGCTGGGATCCAACAATATGTTGAACAGAGTGTACACTCAAAATTAAGAATGTGCAGCTGCAGAAGTGCATAGTTGAAACTAGGAATAGTTGCAACTTAAGACGGCCGCCTAGCTTACGATTACATTCCTAGTCTTGAGACTACTGACCATATGAATTCCAGTTAGGGATGAACGGCCGGTTCATGACCCGGAGCTCATGCGGGGACAAACTGACCGACTAGCAGGACAGTTGTGTCTGGTACTTCATCAGAGGATGTTGTCAAACTAAAGACCTCTGTATGGTTCAAGAATATAGTAGAGATAGGGTAGTTTGCCCAGGAACAGATACCATGTATCAAGCATCTTTTGTATATAATTATATATTTTATATTCCATGTTATTAAACTAGATAGTTATGGAATAGAAACACGTCTCTCGTATTTTTCATATGTATATGTGTGTGCTCCCATCCTCTATGAACTGACGACCGGTCATAACATTACTAAGAAAAAATTAAAATGGTAGTAACAATTATAAAAGAGCCACTTATACGCCATGAAACCAACTTATTCTATCAAATAAGATATCACTTATTTCAATTTGGTATTCATACCAGCAAAATCTTTTAAACTTGATAATAAGGGGGAATATTTAAATTAACTATGTTTCGCTCCATCCTCTTTATATACTCATCCTCTCACCTTTGACCTCTCGCATGAAGTATTTACCTGGAGGGCGAACACTTTGAGATTAAAGAAAACCGTAATGTCACCACTCTCTACCTTTCAAATGTGGGTCTATAGTTGTCAGGATGTGCTGTGGCCGGGGATAGGGTGGGTGAGGGGATATATGATTGTGTGGGTTCGTGATTGACGTTCAGCTTTGATTTTTGTGGTTTTTATTTGTACTACTATGTTTATTACAAATACGATGTTGATGAAAAATATTAAAAGATATGAAATAATTTAAAAGACTATTTAGAAGCTTGTGGCAGAACGAAGTATTGCAAGGAATAACCAATGGCCTGACTGACCTTGAGGTGACCCTACAAGGTAACTTAACCCCGATACCCTGGGTTCCAGTGGTAGCCCTCCAATACAAGTACTGATGTTCCAGCGTACTAAACCACGTAGCCCCCAAAACGGGCAGAGTGACTCCCCTAGACTTGATGGTGATTAGTCAGCCATGCTATCAGGATACACATCTTTTTTTCTGCATTTTAGACTGGTTTACTATAAGAAATGCTGACACTCTGTTTATGTTGTCAGCGCAAAGTTTATATTTGTTTACAAGCTAATCACAACACCTTGCAATACTCGTTTAGTCATTCACAATCCAGAGCAAATCAATATTAAACAAGCTAGCCTTTCAATTTAGGCCGTGTGATTACAGTAACGTAATTTTCATCCTAAGTCTTAATGTAATTATGTATTTTTCAGCACCTTGTCTTACCACCCGTTTGAGTTACACGCATACGTATTAATTAGGCTAATGTGTTTGGGATGAGGAGGGTTGAATCTAGAGGAAATGTATCCGCATTTATGGGAAGGAGATTGGAAAAACCAACCTCAGTGTACACCCAACAGGAATTTTAACCCCGATCATACCATCATCGGCAGTCCATTATATTGTGAGAGTGACGCCTTAAGCCATATGGCCTTCGAAGCGGGTTATGTCAAATTAATATATATATATATATATAAGACCAAGGGAAAGGTGGTTGAAGGGAATGCATAAATATCTATAAATATGTATATATAAAGAGAGAGCATTTTATATATATATATGTATATATATATAAACGCACTATTAGTGAAACTACCCATTTCATGGATTGGACAAATTTCTGCCCATTCCATGAAGTCGCCTCTTCTCTTGACCATTTAGCAAACTGGGCAAAAATTGCATGAGCTCTTGTCCATTTCATGAACTGGAAATTATTGTCAATCTACTAAAACGTAGCTAGAACTCTTTTTCAGATGTTATATGCTAATAATTATAATCCAGCCCAACCTATTTAAATCTAACCTTTCATTCTAAAATGTAAAGTTGTTTATTTCATGAATTGGCGCTGGAGCTGCCACTTCATTAACTAGCTATTCCATGCTTTAAGGAATGGGCAGATATCTGCCCCATTCATGAAATGGCCCACTTCCCTTTTGGGGTAATCTACACATACATATATGTGTATATACAGGGTGAGTAGAAATTCGTGGACACGAACAGTACCACATGACTAGGCAAATAAATATAAGTCGAAAATACTCTTTGCAAAAAATCCGTTCTTCCCATACTTTTTGAAAAAAATTGCTTTTAAGTTAAAGACGGAATTCATATCCACCGGTGATTAGACATATATAGAAATGCGAGGTCAGTTTTATGTAAGCAGCAATGAACTACTGGGATATGGCAATGGCCATGGGAACATCTGACAGTTGAGCCAGATCTGTGGTGCGGCTGTACATTGATCGCTTCCTTGTAAAACGTTAATGTTTATGGCCGGCATTGTTGGGGATGCGATTGTGGGCCCTTATTTGCTACAAGATCGTTTGGATTCCCACAGATACCGTCTTTTCCTTGACACAGTTTTACCTGGGCTGCTGGAGGACGTACCATTGCTTGTGCGATATAGGATGTGGTATCAGTGTGACGGGCACTGGGGGCACTACGGGGCACAAGTGCGGAGGATACTTAATGAAATCTACCCCAACCAGTGGATCGGGCGTGGGGGAGGCCTGTGGAATGGACTCCAAGGCCACCGAAACTCACACCACTCGATTTTTTCTTGTGAAGTCACCTCAAAGCTCTGTTGTACCCACCTGACGACCCAAAGCAGTCGCCCAAGAACATTATGGCACAAATATATGCGGCTTGTTGACGTTGACGGTTGACGTCAACATGCTTCGGCGCTTGCACACCGAATTCGTTACGCCGTTTGAAGCCATGCATAACCACGCGAGGATCAGCCTTCGAACACCCACTGTAAACTAACATATACGTTTGATGTAAGTTTCAGGCAAAACGTTGCCACATAACCCCTCTCTATCTATAATGTAGTTTTTCTCGAGATGTGGGAAAAATGGATTTTTTGCAAAGAGTGTTTTTGACCTATATTTACCCACCTAATCATGAGATATTGTCCGTATCCGCGAATTACTACATATATCCCGTATATTATAATCTCACCATTCAAATTGAGATACCGTCACGTTTATTCGTTCTCATGAGAATTTATTAACGTTGAAGGAGATATACTATATATGTATATGCGTGTGTATGTTAGACGCAAATCCCGAAAACGGACAATGGACAGATTTTTTTGCTCAATCCTAGGATCGGGCGTTTTAAAATTACCAAAGCCCAAAGTTCTATTCAATTTCGGGTTTTGGCCGTCTCCAAACAGCCAAACCTAGGATTGTGCAATCACTAAACGGTTAACGTTGAAAATACAGTCGTTAGGTTAGGTTAAGCTAGGTTAGGTTAGGCTTCAAAAACAACTTTGGTCAGGTGGTCTTAATAGTTTAAAAAATAAATTTGTAATCTCTGTTCGGTTTTGTTTGCATCTTAATAAAATCCACTTGCCCTCTTGAATTCATGTGGTTGGGCTTGCGCCACCTGCTCAGTCTGATCGAGTAACGAACTAAAATGTTATTTCAAGCTCTGTTCATTTATTAATTGCACAATCCTAGGTTTGGCTGGTTGGAGATGGTTAAAGCCCAAAATTGAATAGAACTTTGGGCTTTGGTCATTTTAAAACGCCCAATCCTAGGATTGAGCAAAAAATCCGTCCATTGTCCGTTTTCGGGATTTGCGCCCAACATATACATGTATATTTACATTCAACTTTATCAAATTCAATTTGGCTTTAATCTTTTTACAGATTGGGTTTGTTAATGGTGCTATACATAGATATATAATTTGTAGGCCTATTTTAAATATTAACCAATGTATACATGTGCCGTGTAAAGCTTTATTTCACTGCATTTAATTCTTTTTATTTCACTAGAGAAAGTTAATTTTAATTTGTCCTCAATTAGTAATCAAACGTGACTACGGACAATTTAATGTTTTATGTTATTTGCTTTAGGGTACGACGTTGAATGATATAAAATAATTTATTTGAAACAAACAGAAATAAAGTGTCAGAACGTACGTTCATTTAAATTGACAGTTCGCCATTTGGTTCGTACCAATGTTTGTAAATGAGTCAACATCTTTGCGATACAATTCATTTTAATTAAAGTTTAAAAAAAAAGTAGTAGAAAACAATATTAAATCAGACATTAATAACACAGAGCTGTGTCAAATATATAAAGGAGGAGTTTGTTAGGAAAAAAGTTTTATTTAGAAAATTGAAAATTTTTTTGAGGCCAACTTCAATAACGTTTTACCATTTTATTAGTGTTGTTTTATAGGTTTTGATTGTTAATATCTATTGATAATAGCTATGTATCCTACGACTTGACGCATGAATACGTGAAAGTATATCCAGTAGCTTTTCTAGTGGTCTGATAAGGTTCTTCCTGTGAAAATTGGACTGTATTCATGTTTGTATCTGTATATAATTTATTTCAATTCAAAATAACATTGAAAGAAAACTACTTTTTTTGTGTGCACCGCTTCTTACTACCCGTTTAAGTTATTTGTATTTAATTACACGTAGGGTAGGGATGAAGATTGTAGACTTTGATGGAAATGTGCCTGTATTTGCATGGAATAAGAGTGGATAACAATTGAAGAAAAATCAGCCTCGAAATATTACATCGAGACTTAAACTCTTACTTTCTCGTCACAGGCAATTTAATATATTGTGATAATGATATATATTGTACGATCACACATGAGTGTCAAATTTAGTTGAATCTTCACTAACACCTTTTTATAATTATATATATTTTTCTTGCAAAGATGCCGAGGGCATGTTAATTTAATGAAGTTGAATAGAAAAAAAACCTAGCAAGGAAGTATAATTTGACGTCGACCTCGATGTTCTTGGTGTAAAGTGCTCGCCTCATAACCCAATGTTAGTGGGTTCAAACCCAGCCGGGATTAACGGATTTTTCTTAAGCGATAAAAATCCGTAGTACAACTTCCTTCATAGGGGAAGTAAAGCCGTCAGTCCCATCTCAATTGTGGCCTGTAAAAGAACCCTGGAAATTATGTGAAAATACTTTTCCTGGCAAAATTGGTAGGCCCTTTCGCTCACGCTCACAGAAATTCACGTGTGTTGAAATAATATGTTGGTTCAGAAAGTGCACGTTATATAACTAAAATAATAATAAATATGATTTGAATTTTCATTTTAAAATAACACAAACTTTGACCAATAATTGCTATGTTTTTGGCATAACATTATTTAACATGATTTTATGATTTATATTATTATTATTATTATTATTATTATTATTATTATTATTATTATTATTATTATTATTATTATTATTATTATATAGCACCGCGTCTTACTACCCGTTCGGGTTACACGCACTTATGATTTATAAAAGTTAACTTAGGAAAAATGGGGAACTTTACCTAACTCCCTTGATTAATGAAACCATTCAGCCCATTTGAAAAGGTTTGAATAAAAATCAAACGATTAAATCTAATACGTACTAATAGTATCATCAAATAGCTATTTAATTCACAGCAAAAAATTAGTTTGAGTCATTATCAGTATTAACCGGTAGATATTAAAATATACATTTATTGTTAGTGGGCTAGTGCCATACCGCAAATAGACAAAACATAATTATATTGAAAATTTTGCCTGACCTTGTTAAATTATGGATATGACTAATGAAATTCAAGAATTTTTATTGGCAAAAAAGGTTTAAATAAACATTTAAAAAACTCTGTATTCATACAAAAAATAAATTTTCAACTTAATTGCCAACAAGATAAAATAACATTTTCGAATAAATCAAGTAACATCTAATTCATATTTTTAAATATTGTTACTCCCAGACATCCAAACGAGAGAGGCTATTAGTACTTGGGACACTTTTATTGAAATCCTAATCCCCTACACCGGTGGTCACATGGTCTAACCCAGCAGGTGCACAATTTACTAGATCCCTGGTAACGGAAATGTCAAGGTTCGAATCTCGGCTGAGTGCTCTGAGGTTTTATTTCCCCGCGTGTGATTTATACCAGTGAGTATCCCATCCTCTATATATGCTAATGCTTGTGCACTTCCTCTGAACTTTACGGCATATTATATTATGCCGATAAGTAGCCCTACTGTTTAAACGTTTTCCGAAAGTGTCTCGTAGCATTCCTTACTGGTTGATTAATATTTGATCCTACCGGGATTCAAACCAAACACCACTTTAAGATTCATTCTGAGAACCACGATGCGCATGCGCACAGAATAATGTAAAACCACGGTCAGCTGTCCCATTTTTGTTTGATCGTTTGAAATTAAAATGTAATATCTATCATAAATCAACAATCGGAGAACTGCCTCTGAGGTACTAAATAGGAAAGGGGAAAGGAGGTGAAAGAGCGATAATTCAGGAATAAAGTAGGGGAAGATATATTGGAAGTGGGTGGAACACTGAAATGCAGCCACTCATCAATCAGGCAACACTTGTTTTATCAATTAAGGTTATAAATGAACAAATTAAACATGAAACTTGGTGGTTGTGAACACGGTATTTTGGACTTTGTACGCCACTGAGCTAGCCAGGCTAATCCTGTGTGAGGAGAATTTTTTTATTAATTTTTTAAAACGATGAATCTACATGGAAGTTAAAACGTGTCAACCATACGGTAGCCATCTGCAACCAACCCCACGAGGTTTAAAGATGATTTGCTTTTTTATTAAAGGTAATTGGGTGCATATTACAATAAATCTTTTATAGTTCGGTAGTTAAACCTCTAACGTAAAGTACAAAGACACATATTCCTGGCTCGATTTGCGTGTGGGGTATCATTTTCAAATAAAATAATAATAGGATTTGTGCATCAACCAAAGCAGGAAAGGATTAACAATAATTATTACTTATCTAATATTCCATTAATAAAAAAATCACTTCGTGCTACTACCTGTTAAGTTGATACGCATATATGATACTTACTTTTTTTAAACGTTTTGGAGGTAATCTACCCGCATTTGCGTAGAAGGAGATTGGGAAACAATTTAGGGAAAAAACCCTCAGCAGATTTGACTGGAATTCGAAGCCCTATCTTTCTGTCATCAGAAGGCCAGTCTAACACAAGAGTGACGCCTTATACCATTCAGCCACTGAGGTAGGTTTTCTTTTACTAAACATGATTTTGGTACATTTTCAGTTATAGCCGGTTTTGAACCTAGGACCCTTAAGCAAGTAGACAAACGTGCTAATGATTGAGCTTAGGTGTCAGAAAACCATTTATGTTTATTTGATCTAACAAATATATGCCTAGTTTAATTACGAAATATTTGAAACTATCTCATCTTTTTGGGGATCTATAATAAAAGGTTAAGCACAAATCTATTCCTTATTTCTATTTGTTTAGCTCGAAATATGTTAAACTTAACAATTATTAATTTGAAATACAAAAATTACGTGACATTGGCTGTGCAGTTCCAAAATATAGAAAATTTACTAGTTTTCTAAAGAAACTTGAAGACATTTACAAGAATTTGTTCGAGGAAAGAGAAGGATAAACATCCTTGGAACGCGAGGCCAGGGTTCAAATCCTCGTCACCGTAAAACTAGAGACGCATCAGCCCAAGTGCCCACTGATGCGGGTTGTTTGAAATATTTCAAAAAATTAACAATAGCTATGTCTTTAAATAAATTTGAAAAAAACAACAACCTTATACAAATTATTTAAAATTAAAGAGTTAAAAGCAACGATAAAAAGTGACATCGGTTTCGGCGGACGAACGGGCAAAGATGTCCACCTCGTAAGAAACTAGAATAGCGATGACGAAAAGATCTGGGTTTAAGCCCTGGCCGGGTGAATTTTTAAATTATAATATGTTACTTAAAACTAAGTTTTTTCAATCGTTAAATTTGAATTTTCCAGGTGTATTTTTTTGCACTAATTTTAAAACAAATTTCTATCTACCCGCTTCGGTGACCACATGGTCTAAGACAAAACTCTCATGTTAGACTAGACTGCTGATGATGGGGGAAATATGGGTTCAATCCCAGTTGGGTGTAGTGAGGGTAGTTTTCTAAATGTTTTCCACTCTGCCTCCGTGCAAATGCGGGTACGCTTCTTGTAATTTCAACCCTCCTTATCTCTATAACATATTAGCGTAATTTATACATTAATATGTGAATAACCCGATCGGGTAGTCAGCAATAGTCCTAAAAAAAAATACATAGATCTATACTGAAGGGCGTATAACCCGAACGGGTAGTAAGACGCGGTGCTAAATAATAATAATAATAATAATAATAATAATAATAATAATAATAATAATAATAATAATAATAATAATATACTGAAGGGATACAATTATAAAGCTAAAAATAAAAATATATATTTTATTATCACTTAAAATTCAATTCAAACTATATTTCAAAGTAATGATTCCGACTAAACAAACTATACAATCTTTAAAACCGTTACGAGGAGAGAGGGGGAAAAAATGCCTTACATTAGTCTTTACAAATTTACCTTTGTTCTATCGTCGTGTCTATCGTCTTGAAAGGTGAATCGGGCGTGAGCTCGGCAGCTACCCAGCCTTCTTTGTGATGCTATGAGGGTATTGTCGAACTTTACACGAGACACACTACACACGTTCGGGTGAAGATTGCTTCATTTTACACCCATATCCCCCCAATTCTCCACTCTTTTGATTATGCCGCCTCATGTTTATCCGGAAATATCCTGGAATTAATTTCAGAACGAGAACTACGTTATTAAGCTCGATGAAAGTTTCAAACTTTGGTTTAGAAGTCTCAGTGATTACTTCAAAGCACCCGCTTTCACAAAGTGAATAGATAAATGTACAAACTAATATTGTATAAACTAAGTTATCTTAATATTATTACCATCACCAGATGGAAAAAACTGTGACTGAATGGTCATTTTGTGTTGAACCTTTAAGGTGTGGATGTAGGGGACGCGAGAAAAGGTAAAAATTTATTTGCCTTTTTTGTGGCCAAAGTAAATAAAATATTGCTCCAGTGGCAAAGTTTAGTTTGATTTTCTTCACACGGTGATATCAACGGGTGGGCACCATTACATCGCAAGTCCATTACTTCGCATGACCATTACATTGCGTTTCGGTACAAATACATTGCAGGTCCATCACATCGCATTTCCCCCACCTCTCTACACACAGCTAACCCTACTCTGACGTACAACCAATAGGATTGAAGGGGCGTATATATACAATTACATCGCATGTCCATTACATCGCGTTTCGGTACAAATACATTGCAGGTCCATCACCTCGCATTTCCCCCACCTCTCTACACATAGCTAACCCTACTCTGACGTACAACCAATAGGATTGAAGGGGCGTATATATA
>CABFWB010000010.1:394786-445329 GCA_902151455.1 Timema bartmani
CCCCCCCCCACACACACACACACACACTTTTGTTGTTGTTTGTGACTCACACGTCACACGATACTGACAAAGCTTGCCAAGTTTCGCCGCAATGGTGCGCCAGTAGTCACAAGCCCTTGCTATGTTATCCTTTTACCACACCACGCACTAAACACACAAAACTCTCTTTTCACCCCCATTGTTCACGATAAACAAACTAAAACCTAGGAACAACATTGTCAGCACTTCTGCAATCAGCCTCATCCTGCATGACAAAGTGAAATACTGGCATAAGCACTTTTTACTACCCTATTACAGAACATTGACTGTGTTTTAACAACCTATACTACTACTCTATTGCAATACATTGGTCGAGTTTTAACAGTCAGTATTCCACTGCAACTGAAATCAATGAGAGAGTTTTGTAACAGGTATTATTTCAGGGCAGGGAAATTGCATTTTACTTCTTTTTTTTTTTTAAGGGTGAATAGTGTTTGCCCAAATGCTATTTTGAAATTTACAATTCTTTTTTATAATGTCCTTAGTTTTGATGAGATAGGGTTTATAGTTTAGTTTTAGCTGTAGATGGGATCCACTTCGATGGCCATCTGGTCTAAGGCGCTACTATCGCAATAGACTAGACTGCCAAAGATGGAGAAATCAAGGTTCAATCCCGGTTGGGTGTACTTAGGAGGAGAAGATTTTTTCCTAGACGGTTGCCTCTCTCCCTCCACGCAAATGTGGGTACACTTCCTCTAAATCCAACCTCTCGAATTTCTAGCACATTAGTGTAACTATTACATAAGCGGATATTAGATGCGATGCTAAAAAAATAAATAAGAGCGGGGACGCTTGAATCCTCGACAAATAGAATCCTATGGCATTCCAGAGATTTGTAAACAAAATTTATGAAATATATTTTGAATACACGAAGGCCTTGACTTGAAATCACAATTTTAAACAATTGGTTACAGTAATTATATAGATTTGTGTAAATCGAGAAAATAGCAAAATCGTTAAATAAAAGGACCTAATTAATTATATTAAAATAATTATTCTACTCAAAAAGAGTTCGAACTATCTTTGGGTTTTTTTATGACATATCACGTTACATATCATATGACAAACAAACTAACGTTTGTCAGTGACTACTAAGCCTTTGACAACTTTTCCAAAATACAATTTTTAACATTTTGACTATACTAAAATTGTACACTTTTAAAGAGTCAAGGATTCGAATTTGGATTTGAGATTCGAGATTCGAAAGAAAACTCTATAATTGGATTAGAGAAATATAGGATTCAATCTATATTTTATAGTTTTAATATAAACACCACCATTCGGTCGAACACGAGCTACCGGTATCTCGTGACGGCATTTCCGGTAGCTCCCGCGAGAAATCTATTTTGCACTTTCCAAAGTTACCATAAAAGAGGGTTGCCTCAAGTTCAGGATATGTGTGGTCTCGATGGTTCTGATTAGTCGTACTCTTCTATACCTGTATGATTCATTATTTCCAACTGAAGGTGGTGAACAACAAACACAGAAATAGGCTCACCGATAAACCTCTTTAGAACACTGTATTCGAATGGGAGGTTCAAGATAACACTAAACGAATGGCGAACCAGAGTGAAGGCCGTTCTTCTCAGTAAGATAGGCTACACACCAAGTTGTATATATATTATATTATGTATATCATTTTGCTTTTGAGAAATAAATTATTCTTATAATATCTAGTAATAAAAATATCATTTTGGTGGGATATTTACTAACATTGCTTACACTATTTCCATTAATACTAGGCCTACAAATCCAATCCACATAGCTCCCCCTTACCCCCCAATCTAACTAAGTTTTAATGCCAACCATGTTACAATTATAGCCAATACGCGATACGGCAAATTTTTTATACTGGGTAGCTCTCGAGAAACAATTTGACGTTTCGAAAGAAGCTCCTATACTCTTTAAGTTTGCAGACTCCTGGCTCTAACGCGTAACTCTCATGTAAGACTGAATTGCCTCCGACGGGGAGATAGGGGATCAAATCCCGGCTAGATATACAGAGGGTGTGTTCCCACGCAAGGGAGTGTTGATTCCCATTAAAATTCTACCTTCCTCATTCCTATTCCACTACCGTAATTAATGTATGCGTATAATCCGAACGGGTACTAAGACGCGTCGGAAACAAAACGACTTAAGCTAAATTTAAAACACATGGTCAACCTTGGTGGTCTTGAGGTAAAGTACTCGCCTCAGGAAACAGCCGAGCTCAACGGATTTTTTTTAGTGATAAAATCCGTACCAGAGGAGAAGTGAAACCGTTGGTCCCATAGCAGATGTGACATGTAAGAGAAAATACTTTTCCAGCTAAAGCGGTGGCATTTCCTCACTCGATCATAGACATTCAGTGTGGAAGGCAACGGGTAACCACCACACTTCCTGAATTGTCCTAGTTCATGGGATTTCTACCAGATAATGCTGGCAGTACTAACCAGCCGAAGAGCGGAGTGAATGCCCAGCTCAGGATGGACCAACCTTTGGGTTGTTTACTTAAGAAGAAGAATGACTCAAGGAACTATCCTAATGGTGCTCTTAATTCAAAGGACGATCTGGAAATGGATGAGCAATAGATTCAAGAATTGGTAAATAGATCCTTCTCCGAAGTTGTACAAGACATCAAACGTGAAGTCACCATTTGAACTGGCTGATTGGGGGAAAGGAGTTATACTTTACCAATAGCGGAATGATGAGTACAGCCTCGTATGGCTAAACGGTGGTAGATACAGTCCAATGCCTGTCTGGCAGTTAGAAAAGTTATTAGCTCTACTTTCACATATTCATATAGCAAGAAAAGTGATCTGAATCTGTCACGTTTGATAGGTTTATCAATATATATATAAAATTAATATGGTTAATTATTTTCATTGTTTACCACGAAAAAATATATTTGTATTGTCTAAACGGAGGAAGGGAGTAAATTGTCATCAATCCCACCAGACTATTTTTTTTGTAATGTGTTAAATAAATTAAAAACCTTTTGGAAAGGAACATAAGGCCCAATGCGCTAAGTAGATCAGAACGATGACAGAATGGCAGCTGTATAATGGCATCGTTATCAGATTTAGTTTAATTAATACCCACTTCGGTGGCCACATGGTCTAAAGTCTAAACCCTAAGGCGTCAATCTTGCAATAGACCAGACTGCCATTGAAGGAGAGATCGGGGTTCGAATTCCGGTCAGGCGTAATGAGGGTGGTTTTTACCAAACTGTTTTCCACTCTCTCTTTCTCTATTAAAATGAAGATACACCTCCTCTAAATTTAACCTTCCTCATCCCTAACCCATTAGAGTAATTAGTACATATAAGTAAAGTAAGATGCGGTGCTAAAAATAAAGTTATACTAAGAAGACAATTTTGTGAAAAAAAACTGGTTCTTTCTCTCGTACTTCATGATCTCAAGCTCATTAAAAGCAGTTGTGAACAAAGTATTCCCAGTAAAAATAATAAGTTTGAATAACTATTTACAAACAAATTAAAAGTAATACAAGTTTATCATAATCACGATTTATTAAGAAAATACAAAATATAAAAGAATAAAATTTCTTCCGATTGTTAATTTTTTTTAACATTGCGTCCTACTACCTGTTCAGGTTATACGCATGTACTAATTACGCTAGTGAGTTAGGGAGGAGGAAGTTCAAATTTAGAGGAAGTGTACCCTCATTTGAGTAGAGGGTGAGTGTTGAGCTATTTTAAAAAAACACCATAAATACACCCGACCAGGATTCGAACTTCAATCTTTCTTTCTTCGGCAGTCTAGTCCAACACAAGTGTGACATTTTAGACCATGCAACCACCGATGCAGATGATTGTTCAATTTTAATGAGTGAATTCTTTGTATTTTATTTTTTGCTTTACATATTTTTGTAACTTCAAGAATATTAAGCGTAAGCTGAAATTTAATTTGCAAAACATTTATTCGAACTGTGGGGTGGTTGGCTCACACATAGTAATTTTAGTTTTTGTATGTTTTCCCGCGAATGTATTTATTCCAGAAATGCACTCACCTTAAAAGAGCTCAAAGATTTTCTCTCTAACATTCGCTTTTGAAAGCTTCCAGTAGAACTTCATTGTTTCGAGCGCATTACATTTTGTCCGCTTTCAAGTACTTGACTTTAAAACGAATGTAAATTATTCATGTGAATTGTTTTTGCATCGGTTTGATTATACTTGTAAAACAAACTTTGAATCGGAAAGGGAAATTTACCCTTACATCGCGACGAGCGTAAAGGAATATAAAATGGAAAAATAAAAATTGCTTTATGGCTCATTGTGTATTTTAATTGCTTTTATTTCTCTCTATACACTGCTGTAAACTTTCCACGTGTCATTTAAAAACAGGTGACCTGGTAGTTTAGGGGTAAGGTGTTAAACTTCTGTGCTGGGGTTCCGGGGTTCAATCCTTGGTCCCGGCACAGACTTATCTGATTTCCAAACCCTTCCCTCACCTCTGATAAGACGTGTATTAATCACAACTTGTGAATGTGTGGAATAGCCAGGCCTCCCCCGTGGTTCGGATCCCCCGTTAAACTGTAGGTCCTCTATTTCATCTCTCAATCACCCTACCATTACATATTAACGTAAGTGCGTATAATCCGAATGGGTAGTAAGACGCGGTGATAATAATAATAATTTAAAAACAGTATTTTTAAAATAAAGATAATGACCGAGCTTACTGCATTTTCAGTAAATTTGACCTTTTAGTAAAAACAATATTCTTGTGTTCAATTTCTTAAATTAATGACGCTTGGTTAGTTAAATGCGTTATTTGAAAATAGGGTTCCTTCCAAAATACAGTCGAAAGATTTCAACATGTCTGTTTTTCCTTAACAATCCTATAGTTTGTGTTTTATTAATTGAAACAAATTTATGAATATATTGTAATGTTAGCTCATTTTTAACGACTTTTTAAGCCTATTTGTGAAGCAATAAGGCCAGGCTTGATGAAAGAGGGCCTTTAGATTTAGCCTTTCTATAACAAATATAGGTTTTAGTAATTTTTTCATAGAATCACAAAAGAAAATTGTAATATATTTGTGATCTAGCAGCGAACTTTCCTCTTTATCTTGATATAAGAAGTTTCGTAGTAATCATTCCCCTCTTTCTTATTGACATGATAAAGAGTGGTTATAGGTGAAGGGTGAAAGGGAGTATGAGCCTGGACAGAATAAAAAAAGTCGTTCCTGATACCGGTGAAGATTATTGTATTCTAAGCCATGTGGCTTGAAAGTGATTGATAATTTCTCGCCAGGCGGCCTCCTTAAGCATCACATAAAGAGTTGTAGAGTGGTATTATTGGATTCAATTCTTTTGATAGCAGTCAAAAAAGGTTAAGCTATCATTAATGTTTCATGCAAGTTTAGAAAAGTAAATTTTGAATCTGCACTTAAGAAGGGATGGTAGAGAAAGCAGGCCAAGTTCCATACTGTTATAATATTTTCATAACAAATATTTGGCCAACTTAATTTTAATATTTCTTCGGAAAATGCGTTTATAGTAACATAAAGAGTTGATGAATATTCGGAATAGGCATCGCGGAATTTGAAAAGGAATTTTTCGCCTCATTTAAAAAGTTTCTGTTCAAATGCCATTATGACCATGACAAATGTTTAAGAACTGCTGAAATTAGCATGCGTATTAAAGAAAACTTAATGTATAGGTATACCGATGTAGTATGTTATTTATTCTATCCAAATAAATGTTTTATAATGAAAACCTTAATAATACTGAACTTAGCTTTCACTAACCCCCAACCAATCTTAACGGACCGTTTCAGTATTTACGTGCTATTATCAATATTACATTGACGTAGTTTGTTATTGATTATTATATAAGGAAAACTAATTACTCAGAAGGGTTTGGAACTATAATATAAAGTTTAATGAGGGAATATTTAATATCAGTAATGTTTTAGTATATAAAAGACTGGGATGACCTATTTCGTCATTTCATGTAAGTTGCGAGTTTTTAATATTAGTCTTAAAAATGTAATTTAATTAAATCGAAAATTACACTCATCAGATAAAACACGGTCATAAGATAGTGCTAATAGACTACTGAAAAGCAACTGTGAGACCTATCTTTATGATAAAACTTATTGATATCAAATGAAAAAAAAATCTAGCCAATCAACCGGGCTATCCAACTATTTATACTAGGGGTTGGAATGAGGGAAGTAGAATTTGAAGATAGTGTACCTGAATTTGCGTAAAGAGAAAGTAGGTAACTATTTAGGGAAAACCACTTCTGTACACCCAGCCGGGATTCAAACCATGATCTCTTCACCAATGGCAAATCAGGCAACTTGAAACGACTTTCTCCTCATGCACACCAGTGCAATTTATCCTGAATGTGATGAAAACAAAATTGACAAATATATTTGACAAGAGAAAAGTATCAACAAAACCCTATTCTAGAGTGGTTTTCTTAGCGCAGTACTGCTACGTTGTGTCTAAAAGAGGAATTACTTCTAGAGCTACTCAGAACGAGGAAAATAAGCCACAAATAATTACTTGTTAGGACGAAAAGACAAGTATCTTGGTATATTGGGACAACTCCAAGCCCTTTGAAAAATCAAGTCTACTCTTAATTGGAGGCTTAACTTTTAAGGGTGCCACCCACTTGAAGAGAATATCCTCACAATACAGTATTTACTATGGGAATTGAAGCTATGAAGCTTCAAAACTACTAAAACAATCTTCAAGTATATTTTAATGTTCCAATGTGACCTTATTAAAAAAAATTGCCAGAGAAAGGCTAGAGCTATGTTTTTAACCACTCACCTTATTCTCTTCGTTGCACCAGTTAACGTGAAACTTTGTTTAAAATATACTAATTTCCCAGTTCTATTAATTTTAAATGTGATGTTTTTAATTCTATAGGAACATTTGAAGGGTCCGACTGCTGGAGCACTGAAATGCGTTGCAGTAGTCCAGAAATACCGTGCTATTTAAGAATCAGTTCGTTAGTTCAAAATATGGGTCATTTCAAAATGGAGGTGAAAAGTATCAACATTTCCTTAAGGGATTCAAAAATGTACATTTTATTCTTTATATTTTACTGTGGGGTATAAAAGAGACTTAGAATTTTGTAAAGAATACCAGAGATGTGCGTGGAGCTGAATGTGGAACAGACTACTGCCTAGTAATCTTAGTGCTTGAATTAGGAAGGAATTGTGTGAGGAAGCAGAGCAAGAGTATTAATCAAATAAGAGTGAAAATGGAAAAGTTGCAGGATTAAAGTGTAAGGGCGCGATATGAAAAAATGCCGGCCGAAAAATTAACTTTACAGGAGAGTGAATGGAGTATCGAATTAAATTCTAATGATAGAGAAAGTGCTTGTAACAGAACAAAAGAGGCTGTAGTTGAGTGCGCGAAAGATGTATGTGGATCTGCGGTGGTTGGAAGGAGATGAATAGGGGAATGAAAGGGTGAATGAAGCTGTGAGAGAAAAGAAAGAGGCGTACAAAGGAATCATTATTGCAGAGAATGAAACAGAACGTAAGAGTTTGTGGGACATACACAAAGAAAAAAAGATGAATACAAAGAAGGTAGTCAAGAAGAGTAAGAAACAAATGGGATTAAAAGAAAGAGAAAGAATGCAGGATAATTTTGAAGGAAATAAGAAGCTGTACTGGAAGTGGGTAAAGAGAACGAAACAAGGCGTGCAAGGAAAGATCTATGGCATTCATAATGAATGTGCTAATATGTTCTTGTATGAATACAGTATAAGAGAGCGATGAAGGGAATATTATGGAATGTTCTGAGAGGATGCGAGGTTAGTAAATGCAATTATGGTGGTGTATGATAGAAGTAAAACGTGCGTTAGGGTGGATAGAGCTTTGAACTAATGGTTTGACACTGAACAAGGTGTTAGTCAAGGTGTTGTTATGTCTCCACGGCTGTTTAATGTGTTCAAGGATAAGTGTATGAGGGATGACTGTGAGGACGTGGTTGGTGTGCAAATAGACCATGTGAATGTGAGAGTGCTGCTATATGTAGATGATGCCGTGTTAGTGGCTGAGAATAAAATTGACTTACAGAATGCATTCACTCGTTTGAATGTGGGGAATCTTCGTAAAAATGTGTCTCTAAAATTAAGGTGACAGTTTTTGATAAGGACGGATCAGGAAATGATTGTCAGCTTAATATAAATGGAAAACTGTTAGAACAAGTAAATGATTTTGTGTATCTGGGCGGAATGTTCTGTAAAAATGGAAAAATAGATGGTGAAATTGACAAAAGGGTGGGTGAATCTCCAATATTAGTTGAATGTATGTGGAATAATGCAAAAAATTAAGTGGTATCAAAAGAGGCAAAAATTGCAGTATATAAAAGTGTACTACCGCCAACTGTATTGTTTGGATGCGAAGTGTGGGTTTGTTAGGAGAATCACACGAGCAAGATGAATTCTATTGGAATGAGATATCTAAGAAATGAATGTGGAAATACTCTTATGGACAGAGTCAGTATAAAATGGGTGCTGTAGTAGTGCGGCTTAAAAGGGTATCCAATAGATAAATGTGAAAGAAACTTCTTACATTGGTTTGGGCATGTTGAGGGGATGAGTATGAGGAAGAAAATATATGAAGGTAGAGTATGTGGATCAAAAGGAAGGTGTAGGCCATGTAGAACGCGGTTAAATGTTCTAGACGAATGTGTGAACAAAAGAAACATTAAGAGATTTAAGAATAAAAGATCATGTATCACTCGGTGTGTAGATTTTGTGGAAGAGAAGGGTGTATGCCAGTATAGGGAAGTGTAGATAAATTTAGTGAGGATGGATTAAGTACAAAGTTGTTTTTTGATCCATATGCACAATTTCTTGCCTACCCCGTAAGGGAACGGCGTGATTATGTATGTATGTATGTATGTATGTATGTATGTATGTATGTATGTATAGTATGTATGTATGTATGTATGTATGTATGTATTTGATAACAATAACGACGAAAAGGTGAATTCATTGTCACAGTTCTGAGGTTAAAGTGAATGGTTAGAAATAAATAAATAAAGTATTTTTTAAATAAATTAACAAAGCATTTAAAAAAAGATAAACAACATTTTTTTTAGTGGCTTTGAAGCTTCAGAATTGCCATTGTCATAAGGAATACTTCATTGTGAGGATATTTATCCTCAAGCAGGTAGCGTCCTTAACTCCACCATACAGCCAAATATACAGGTGTACGTATAGTCCGAATGGGTGGTAAAACGTGGTGGAAAGGAACCAAATTCTGAGCGACACATTTTGTACCACTTCTTCGGCTTTTGATAAAAGAAACCTCACATTTTTAGGCCACAATTTAAAATACCTACATTATGTAGGCGTAGTGATGAATTTTGTAAAAAAATTTAAAGTATTTACTTTTTAATTGACGTCCAAAAGCTTCAAGCCATGACCAAGATCTACGTCATTCTGTGGAAATCCGACGAACCTAAGTGCTAGCTAGCACACAGATCCGATTCATTTTACGCCAAAGAGGCGTCTCTCAGCCAGCACGGCGCATCACTCACTGTATAGCTCTTTTATCTACTTTACTAAGTCTAAGAATCAATACAAAGTAACTAATGGAACGGCTGTTGAAAAAAAAGAAGAGATATTGTACTTTCTGCGTCAAGTTAAGATGAATTGGTAATTTAGAAGCATTTTGCACCGAAGCATTTCCTCTACATTCTATTCGTATGCTTGCCTCACAATTGAAAACGAAATATTCCATTATCGTTATTCCTCATCTGTCTCACACCCCATTCCATAAAATGTTCTCATCTCTATTCTCCATTAAATAAGATATTTGTTTATTTGTTTTAAAATTTATTTAATAATCAACGACGAAAAATTAACAGATACAACTTTTTTTTTCCCATGGTGCAATGCGTCCTACTACCTGTCCGGGCCATAAGCACGTTTACACTAATGGGATAGGGATGAGGAAGGTAGAATTTAGTGTAAATGTACCTGAATTTACGTTGAGGAATATAGAGAAACTATTTAGGGAAAAAAATCCTCATTCCTCCTGGTGTGGGCTTGAACCCCAACCTTCCTGCCACCGGCAAACTAAACTAGACGATAATGGTGTCTTTGTCAGCGTGCCCATTGATTTGTACTACTACTACTACTACTACTACTACTACTACTATTACTACTAATTATAATAATATTAATAGTAATAGCAAAGGGCTGGTTGCAAGTAGAGTGTTTGAGAAAAGATGCAAAGGCAAGTGTACTTGGGTTTTTTCCCGCAGTGCGATTTGCTTTACCTTTTCCGGGAGAGTGCTTTTGATTAAAATTAAAATTCCTTCTTCACATCCGGTTATATTATGTGTCACATGTTATAAGCTGCTGATATTTACTTTCATGAATAAAACGTAACATTTAAACCTTAATACTTTTTAATACTTTAGTTATATCATCACAAAACCTTTAGTAGTATTCTGTGGGGAATAGAAGTAGAACTAGATAATAATAAATAAAAAATTGCTGTCATAATTGATAGTTATTAATATTATTTTATATGTAGATATGATATCTATCAAAGTGGCAGGTGTAGATTAAATTAGTTAATTTATGCGTCTGTTTAAGTAGTTTTAGTAAATTTGTAACCGTCAGATACTGTACTCCCTATCAGAATCTTAACATATTATTTAACTAAAGATAAAACAGAAATATTTTCATGCTGAACACTCTACGCTTACATCGCTAGTTGTAATACATGGGAACAAGGTTCCCTACACACAAATAGTGGTTTTATTTACGGAAGTTCCGCCCGGAATCTATCAAGAAACCTTTAAAACTCGTCCCCTCCCTTTTGAATTGTTTCGTGTCAATAAAATAATAGTTGACTGTTTTTTAAGAATTATAAATAATATTCCTTAAACAAATATTATTTGAGAGCTTCCTTAATATCTTAGATATATATAATTTTATCGTATGTATTAACCAACCCCGTGTTATAGTGGTCAGTGCACCTGGATACAAGCCTAGGGGTCCCGGTTTCGATTCCGGGCTAGTGCCCTGGGAATTTTTCTGGAAAGGGGTTTGGTTGGTTAGGCTCACGTTAGGTTTAAGTATTTACACTGGTTCCACACCCTCATACTCACTATCACCATCATCTCAGCTCATCGGGACATAGAAAGAGCCTCCACGGAAAGGATGTACGATTAGTATATTCGGACGTTCCCTGGGAAATATATATACATATATACCGTATGTATTGAAGTACAACTACTAAATTTGTAATAAATTGCTAACATAATAATTGATATGACAAGAAGGATATGAAACAAAATTTACACTAGGGTGTAGATATTTTAAAAATATGAGCGTGAATGTTTGTAGGTCGACAATGCCAGTCGGGCCTCTCACATGCTAACTTGATGCTCGATCAAAGTTGAGTATAGCACAGCCGTACTCATGTGTTGCAGACTGTCTCACTGTCTCGCTGTCTGTCGTGCGAGACAAGACCTCAAAACGACTTCTTTCTAGCCTTTGCCAGTTGCGAGACGCTCGTGCACGCTATTTGGCATTCGTCAAACCTCGCAACCAGCAATCATATTCATCATTGCAGTCAGTGGTAGCTTGGACTCTTAGGAAGACGGTAAAGAGATACTTGGAGAGCTTTGAAATATTGTGCTGGAGAAGACTTGAGAAGATTAGGTAGATAGACATGGTGATGTGATTCTTCGGTGCAAAGCAAACTGGTTCAGACACATCCTTAGGAGGAACTGTCTTCTGCATGACGTCATGGAAGAGAATGTTGAGGGAAAGAGGAGCTTAGGCAAAAGAAGGATTCACATATTGGATGACTTGAAGCAAATAAGAAAATTCTGGAAGCTGAACGAGGAGGGATAGGACAGGGCGCGTTGGAGGTCTAAGCTCACTGACTAAAGGATTACACCTGTCGTAAGACTGAACACATAATAATAATAATAATAATAATAATAATAATAATAATAGTAACAATAATAAAAGTCAGTGGTTTTGCCAAAAAGTGTCACTGTCAGTTCAGTTGCGCAACATGAATAATGATCTGAAAACTAAAATTTTGCTCGGGGAAGTGTTTGAAGAGTACCTGGTGAGTTCGACGAATTGAAAGGATGAACCCACCACCGCCTATGTCGTCATCTTCTTCGGCGATGAACCGCGGCCAACAACACCACATCATCATCACCTGATATGGACATTTTCACGACTGACATGTGATAGGTGGGTGTACGGTGGCCGCTCCAAATCATAGCTTACAATTGCCATCTGGAATCTGCGCAAATGATAGTTAAGTGTACAGCCCATCTAAGTATGTATTTAACTCTTTAAAGCGATTCGGCCACTAAGGTAGATTTGAGGTACCGCATTAATCCACGGAAAGCACCTAGCTTAGGTAGGTAATATAACTCGAACAAGACATCACATCGTGGTGCTGTTTTCTATCGTCTAGATAAAAAAAAAAAAACAGTGGACTTGAAACTAGTTTTAAAAGGCAAAATTTTAAAATAGATATTTTAAAATTAAAAAACTTTGGAAATGATCCCAATTTCATTGCTATTGAACTAAAAATTTAGAAGACTGCACTTTTAAACGGTTTGCTTTGAGCGTAGTATTGTATCTAATCTCCCAGTTATCGGTCACGAGTTTGGCTCTCAAGGTGGGAGTGTAGAGGACTCGAGTCAATATATTTTCAGTTTTTATAGCAAAACATTTTTTGGCCAAAATAAATAAAATATCTCTCCTGTAGAAACATAAAGAGTTTAATTTTCTTCACGTGGAGATATCAACAAAATTTTTGAATATCTGTTAATTATTATGTCCTAAAATTTAATGACAACTTTTGTCTTCATTTAAAAAGTTCTTATCATCTAATACCACTATGCTCATGACAGATATTCAAGAACTGTTCGTATAGCCACTTAACGAAAATAAAACTCTATATTTCCACTGGAGCAATACTTTACTTATTTTGGCCAAAATAATGTTTTACTATAAAAACTACAATAACACTGCCATTTTATCGCGTTCCTTACCCACCCACCTTAAAGAGAAATATGTTTTACTGTTCGTAATAATATTTAATTATATTTATTAATTTATTCTGGATGAATTTGTAACGAGCTTCAAATAAAAATAATATGGATATTCTTTAAAGTGTGAATAATTGTTAATTCATTTGAAACGTTTGTTTTATATTGTTTAGAAATATATTTTTGTACGTACTAATTATCCATTACCACGTACACTAAAAAAAATACCTTATTTATGATTATCACTATAAATCCAAGAACTAATAAATTCCAATAATATGTGGCAGATATAATCTCATGGTGAAATCGTGTTGCTGCAAACGGCCAAGCTCAAGGAAACCTGCCTCGGTGGACGGCTACGAGTTCTCTTCACACAGACACCTTGCTCGCTTTCAAGACTCAATTGTTATGAATGTCTGCTCCCCAATGTTGTCATCAGCGGCCGTCTCCAAGTGCTAGTAGATGTTCTNCTTGTTTGTTTCACTTTCCTAACACGTCAGTGCATCTTGTATAAAACCACCACCCCTTGCTTCATATTTTGTAATCTATTCTAACGACTCATCATAGGAACATCCTAGAAGTCATCGAGGACTAGTAGATGTACAAGCGGTGGTCACGATGTTTGACACGTTGGTCTCGCCTCCTCGCCACACATGATGTAATATCTGAGACTATGTGATTTTAGATCTAGTATTTTTGATAGTGTCTTCGTTGTCTGTTTCTTTATGTCCTTATGACATAGCCTTTGATATTGGGGTTTCTGACCTGTTTTTCTACATCCATAAGGTGTAGTTTTGAATGTCAGGGTTTCTGACCTGTTTTTCTATATCCATAAGACATAGTTTTGAATTCAGAGTTTCTGAACTGTTTTGCTATGTCCATATGACATAGTCTTAAATATTTGGGCAATTGCCCGACGCCCTATACTGTGTGGCCATGTTCCATATGGGCTTACCATTTAGATCGTAAAAAGGTGGAGAGCAGGTAATCTTTAGCTTTGTTCCATGGCCTGGTTGGATCTTAGACTGATGCCAGTCTCTACTCTATCTATTGTTATACTTTAGTACGGTGATCAACTCGTGGTTAAGCTACTAGTCCAGAGTAGTGGCCCTCGTGGTATTGTTTATTTTGTCCGTCCCCCTTCAGGCGCCGCTTGAATTAATTAATGTTTAACTGTTTGCAATTGTTATAGTCTGTCTCCAGACTTATGTTGAAATTTAAATATACTATTGAATGACCCAACAGTACCAATGAGGAATAGACCAGTCCATACAGACTAGACTGGTAGCTCGCCATTAATTATTTGTAAACTTATTGTTCCTGCTCTAGGAACTTAACTTTTGTATCTCGTAATTCAATATGGAACTCATGCTAGTTAACTCGTTTAACTACCAACGTTGTAACTCTTTAAACTAGGACTTCTTAGAATTAGGTATTGTTCAACTATTTTTCTTTTATATGCCTATTAGGTTAAAGTCTAGTGGCCGTATGGCTGGAGTGGTGTTATGTATTGTTGCATAACCTTAAATCTATAGTTCCTTCCAATTTAAATAGCCGTTGTTTTCAGGCAGACGCACCTTCGTTTTAGAATGCGCGGTTGTTCTACTTTAGCGAGTTACACCCTTTTCTAATAAAGACACAACCATACTTGTCTTGGTTGTAAATCAAATTGAGATGCTTCACACCTAACGTTTCCGATAGGGACAACAATGTATAAAGTAAATGATATGATTCCCATGGAATGTTTTGTATAATATGATCACGTCAAACCATTTGTAACACTTTAATCTTTTTTGAATTTAAATAAACTGATTTGTTAAACTTCTATATCTCTCTTATGTTTCATGCAACCCATCCTTCTTTGTATATATTTGTTACTGTATTCGTCACGTCTTCTATGTGATAAGAGAAGCAGCGATACATTTTACAGCTACTATAGAGCTGACTTCAGCCTTAAGTATTCGCATTTCCTAAATTTAGCTTATAATTTAATATGCTTGATTCTCAAAGGTGTTTGGGCGTTTATATTTTTTTTTTCAAAAAGTTATAGAACTGTTAGACATTTTTAATTGGCTCATATGTAGAATGCATTCACATCAATTATATGTAATATATAAAACTACATGAAATTGTATTATTTGAATACTTATTACATAAATTACAGGATTAGTCGACTCAAAATTTGCGAACAAGACATGACATAAATAAATGGGGGGGGGNGGGGGGGAGGAATGTTTAATGTTTCGGAAGTATTTATTTTTATTTCTCATCTTCAAGACTCGCAGATTTTTATAACAGTTATCATACAACGTATAACAAGTATTTACATTTTTTTCCTCTCGGGGATTGTAAGTAAAAGATTTTTTTAGGGAGGGTGGGTAGGATGAAAGCAGGGATGAGGGAAAAGGAGTGAGGAGGTGGGTGTAGAGGAAAGAAACTGTGTTTCTGTGAAAGAAACCCGAGCACGCTTTTTACAAAGAACCATTGTTTTGATAACGCAACTCTCCTCTTCCACCAAACCCCTCCCTACCTCCTGCTCCCTCCTAAACAACCCGCCCACAGCTTAGCTCTAATTATCTTTCCACTATACTGACTCTCGTTGATTATTTGGTCCTTCCTCTGCCATTAACGCTCAGCGTTTTTCTAATCACGACTTGGTAAGTTCTTCCCTCAAAAAACTATTAGGGAAAAAAAATCGCAAGGCGTCTAACATATGCAACTCTTTAAAAAAAAAAAATCAATAAAATTTAGAATGAATATTTTTTTCGTTTTGGCTAATCCATAAATCGCAATAATAATGGATTAATTTAAAAAAAGTCAAAAGACGAGGAAAAGTAAGTAAGAGGAACCGCAAAGGCCTTTATCTAGAGACAGGAGAGAAAACCACTTCTTAGGGTGGATTTATTTCCAGCTGCGTAAACCATATCCGTAATGTCCGCGGTCTCGACTCCACATTAATAAATTGCTTTGTCCACAGAGTCTTGATCCGTAATTCCGTAGCTCTTAGCAATCTGTATTAAGTTGGTATCAACTTTAACTTAACTTTTGTTACGGACAGATACGTAGAGCCATACACGGGTGGACAAATTAACGAACATATATATGAATCAAAATGAAATAATCGGTGATAACAAAGGAAAAGGTCGATATCTTTTAAACGTATCAAATTAACAGCAATTCCTTAACAATTTAAATAAATTAGGGTTATCGTTATTTTAACCAAAATTGTGTGTATCGAATTGGATGAGATTAATTTATTTAATTAAGTTTGATCATAAATTACGCTTTATCATTGTTGACAATATCTCACGTGGTTAAGATGGTAGTGTAGGGGACGTGAGAAAAGGCCAGTGTTTTTGCAGTTTTTTATAGAAACAATTTTTTTTTTGCAAAAATAAATAAAATATTGTTCCAGCAGACACAGTTTAATTTTCTTCACATTGTGATTGATACCAACAGTTGTTGTTGAATATCGTCATGAACATGGCGGCGTTAGATGATAAATTCTTAAATGAGAGGAAAATTTGCCATTAAATTACAGGACACTCTTAACAGATAGTGAAAACTATCTTTACATGATTTATTTATATAATTGTTTCTAGCGCTAAAATTCACAACTAAAATATTTTATCTGAGTTTATTCAGGCATAAGAAAATCAAAATCATGTTTTAACCCAAATTTAAATAAATATATTAATAATCGAGGTTTTTGATTTTATGTTCATTTTAAGACGTGTTTTAAAGTTTATGAGTGGCAACGTATATTGACATACTTTTTAAGTTTCATTCCTTTTGTTTAAGTGTTATAAAATGCTAATTCTGTGTTAAATATTTTTCCTCGATTACATTAAAAGTCAAGAAACGTGACCCACTATGCACGGTAATGGCCAGCACATTCCACGCCAACTTTATTACACTTTATGGTGTGGTAAAATATAGTTTGAGAAAAAGAATAAAAGTGTGCTATGAGTTAGAACTTTATCAAGTGCCTCTTAAAAAGAAAGTTCCATTGTATAGCTGATACAAAATAGTAATGACGGTTCAAAGGATACCAAGGCACATTCTTGACATTCGCGATGAAGAATGTTATTGACCTGAATATTATTTCATGAAATATCGCGCAAAGAATGAATGCTATGCACCCTATTTTCTAATAAACTCAGTTCTTAAGAACTCTTACAAGAGCTGCCGTATAAAATTTAATATCGTTCTAAAGAAATGTCCAGTAAACGTTTTTGTGTTAAGAACTATTTAGTACCTGCACCGGTGGTCCCATGGAATGGCGCTAGTATTGCCATAAACTGAATTGCTAGTGACGGAGAGGTCTAAGCTCGAATATCGGCTGGGTACACTGGGGTGAGGGGGATCTTTCACACAATATATCATTCATCACCTTGGTTTTTTCACACTCTCTCAGGGTCATCGCGGGTGCTTTTCCCTCTAAATTACCCCCTATTTCCTACCCCTTCGATTATTATTGGGAGTAACACTGACATGTCAGATGCCTTGGCTCAGTCGGTAGCGTGTCTGATTACTGAGATATGAATTCCGTCTTCGATTCCCGCCATGGCCGAAATGTTATTTTTTTATCACTACGTTTTACAATCTGTTCAGGCTATACACATATATACTAGTTATGCTAATATGTTAGGAATGAGGAAAGTTGAATTTAGAGGAAGTGTTCCCGCATTTACTTGGAGGGAGGGTGTAAAACCATTTAAGAAAAAACACCCTCAGTACATCCAACCAGGATTCGAAACCCCGATCTCCCCTGTCATCGGCAGTATAAACTATTGCGAGAGTGATGCCTTTGACCATGCGACCACCGAAGCAGGTTAAAGATTTTATTGGTGAAATTAGAGTTTTCCCTTTCATACGAATTATGAGGGATGGGTGTTGTTTATGTTCTAGATTTAAACTAGTTTGTAAGTCATGTGCTAATATATATAATCAGTCGATTCAGAGTGTGTACGTCAAATACCTCAAATGAAAACAAAACAAAAATAAACGCTGACATATTATAACCTCTCTCTCACTCCAACTTAAAATAGGGGGGTATGGGAGATATTAATTTTTGCTTATTAATTGCTCGTCTACAATCAATCGTAACAATTTATCGGACTGGATTCGTAATAGCATCTGTCTACAATAACACACACAAGCGCGGTCGTATGTCGTATGCCATAATTGTCGCTTCTACTTGTCAGAAGGAGTTTATATAGTTAAGTTGACTTAAGTTCAGCCAATAAGAAACAAATATAGGCGCACTACTGTTTTCAACTGAAAAAATTAATTGTTTGGTCCAGGATAAAAGTTAGTAAAAATAATAGTATAATGTATTGCATTTTAAATTATTTAATCACAGTAATAATTTAATAACTTTTACATACATTAATTTGATTCTATCTAACTCTTGTTTATAAACTTTAATATTAAATTGATGACAGAGTCATATTGGTTAAAACTACATTTACCGACAATTTATTGTAGACAGTCTCTGTTTGAGTAAAAAACAAACACAACAGATCTTGCAAGTGCGCTTTACATATGAACATCAGAAAATATGCAAGTAGGTCTTCTATTTAAATTAGAATTTAAAAAAATATTGACTTATTAGTCTGTATTAATATTTTGTAGTTTTTAAAGTGGAGTTTTCATTCATCAAAATGATGGTAATCAACAAAAAAAAAAGTTAAATTTTTCTAAAGGGAACCTTAATATATAATTTGATTGAATATTAAAGTTTAATTTAGATCAAACGAACTGTTTTTGTCGTTTTTCCTTCCAATTAACTACCTTGAAGAAGTAAAGTATTTTGTACGGAGATAAAACCAGAGAAGGTAAGGGTCTGGAATATTAGGCTTCTCTGCACGAGACAAAAGTTAATGGCGCTACATTAAAATCAAGCGTTCTGAAATGGTTTTGTTCGGAGAGCAAGAGGGAAGGGGTTGTTAGTCTTCTGGCACAGTGGACACGACCTGATTTTATTGATTGTCCAGGCATTTATCCCGTTTATAGGGTCTAGAACCGATCGAAAGCGCTAGGGCATCAGTTTTAAGCGCTGGCTTACCTACCACTAAAGGCTCGTGTTCGAATCTTTGTCCGATATTTTATTTGTAAATTTATCTGACAAGATATCAAAAGCTTATAGTTTATTGTAACAAGGAGGTTCTCGGGAGTTTTAGGCGCCTAGAAAAAGTTTTTAAAATAATACGCTTGTGTTAATCAGGAATCTTTTGATTTGAATTAAATATTTAAAATAAAACATTTAAATCAAAATTCATTTTATATTTTATCCATGCCACATGAAGGAGGTTACATAATGATGCGTTACGTGTCCTGTAATAATCACCAAACATTGTTAGGGTATTCAAATACAGCAGATTATGGGGAACAGCACATAAAAAATATCTGAGGGTGTTTCACCTAATAGGTTTCCTATCCTCCCTCTAAACAAATGCAGGTACACTTAACATATTATTTGGCACCGTGTCTTACTACCCGTTCGTGTCATACGATTATGTACTATTCACGCCAATGATTTTAGGGATGAGAAAGGTTATATATAGTAAGTGTACCCGCATTTGCGTGGAGGGAGAGTGAAACACAATTTTCTAAAAAATCTGCCTCAGTGCACCCAACCGAGATTCGAACCTTGATATAAACGTCATAGGCAGTCTATACTACTGTGAGAGTAGCGCGTTAGACTATGCAACCACCGGTGCGGGTTACTCTAAATTACATATTTATCATACCTACCCCAATAGTGTAAATATACAGATAGCCCGAATGAGTAGTAAGAAGGTTGGCACACGCACATTCTACTTTATTTAAATTAAATAAAAAAAAGACACAGGAAAGCTACATCAAATAAGAAAGTGGGGCTTTGTGAAAGTAAAGAACAAACAGAGAGTGAACAAGGGAATGACCCACATCAGTGGTCAGGTTGACAATGGCGTCAGTCTCTTTTTGTCAAGTTTGTAGACAGACAAGATGTCATGGCTCAAATCCCCTACCAGGTGTACTAACTCTTCAAGCAAATACGGGCAAACGTCCTTCAAATTTCTAACGTCTTCATCCCCGCCACAGATGGATAGTTGAACGTAATACAAGGAATAAAACTCCCCTATCCCCTCTTGATGAACGTGTTGAGGAGCGAAATAATTAAAGATGAAAGCCAGAAATCCCTCTAGCACTAGATGAACTTGTTATTTGTAGCGTACCTCCGAAGTGGGTACGTTAAATCACCCTCTCACCCCCTTCATCCCCTGCACCTCCTTTCACCAATGACAAGGTGATAAAGTTCCTAGGAGTTACGCTTATTTCACATTCCAAATGTTCCTTTGATACTAAACATGCGATCCTGGCTTAATTTATTGAAGAAAAACAAACAGGTATACCCCTTTTTATTTCTCTATTATTAAATAGTAGGTACTATATTATATTGCCTTAGTAGGAAAACTGCGTTTTCATTAAAAACCAATGTTTTAGTTTATTTTCTAAAACATTAAAGCGACATTGTTTACGTTTTGTTTTAATATTCAAAAACTGAAAAACTGAACTCTCTTTTATGTGTTTAAAAAACCTTATGCATTCATTTTTTTCCGCTAAATAAAACGAGTCATAAAGTTTGTAAAAGCTATAAAAAAAACTTAGGGTGGATAACTTGAATTGTATATGTTTGTGAATACTATTTTGTTTGTTATTTGTATGTTTCGCTCGAGAATTCTAAACAAAAAGCTATTTATCATTTTATAAATAAACTTTACCTAGTAGAATAAAACCTAACATAAAGCCTTTGCTCCATAAAATCTAATATTTGTGTAGTGGAACAAACTGATGAATAAAATACTAAAAAATGGTATACAAACTCCGGTACAGAACCAAAGCTCCAAGAGACCTAGCGTCAACCACCTTAGCTATTGTCTACAAAGACAGGCACTTAAAATTATATAATAAATGTGTGTACACCAAATGTTAAAGGGAGATTATCTTAGTCTCATCTTGCCTACTTTGCCGATGTCAGAGAGGTTGGTGTTCGATTCCCAGCCAAATATACTGAGGTGTTTTTTATCTCAAATGATTTCTAACTTTTCCCCACCACAAATGGACAGGAATTAAAAGTGAGTATGTACTGTGAAAGGAAGCATTCTTTTGAGGATGAGTTCACTTGTATCTTCCGTACTTTCATTCCACTTTAAGATTCAGAAACCTCAACCCTACTTTCTTTACACGTTAGGATTTAGAAACCTCCACCCTACTTTCTCTCAACTTAAGAATTCAGAAACCTCCACCCATACTTTCTTTCCACGTTAGGATTCAGAAACTTCCACCCTACTTTCTTTCCACGTTAGGATTCAGAAACTTCAACCCTCCCAAATTTCGAACCAATATAAATGTCATATGACGGAGTAGAGAAAATAATATACTGTGCCACAAAATTATAATTCTGAAATATTGGTGGTTGTGTTTTAAAAAACCATATTTTGCTCTAATTAAATACAAAAGCTTAATTTCAAGGAACTAACCCAAATAAATTTGCAGATCCATCTAATTAATTAAAGAAACATCATTAAATATTAACCATAACTGTTGTAGTTGTTGTGGTATTGCACATGACCCGAGCTCTTCATATATTTTTGATCAACGTTTTAAGGTAACCCATAGCGCCCTTGCCATTTAGAAATAGACATAAACTAAGCTTACTTCTCTAAGGTGTTAGGTTTAAATTTCCATCATGACCAAAAATGTGTTATAATATTAGGTGTGTTCCCGCCCAATGACTGATACAAAAAAAAATCTTAGGGTTCTATTGGTGTAGTTTAATATAGAATTAGCTACATTAAGTCACAAATTGTGAGGGAACAATTGCAGACCTAGTTTAGAAAAACAGTGTTGCAATTTGAGTGTGGTGAGGTGTGCTGCCTTTCTTCAGATACTATGAAACTCAAAACGCTGGGTTGTAAATATTGCCAGAGTTTTCAATCCAGTTTTCACAGGAAGAGACGGCTAGAACGTTAATAGCTCTATTTTCACTTATGCCGGGATCACGATCAACTTAACGTTAACTTAAAGTTAACTTAACGTAACTTAACGTAAAGGACCTCCTCGTGTGTTTAAATGAAGGCGATCACGATGCAGTTAACTTAACGTTGACTTGCAGTTAACTTAACGTAAGAGATGTCCTGGGAGGTCTTTTACTTTAAGTGAACGTTACTTGAAGGGTATCACGTGATCTAGCCAGCCAATCATTATGCGAGTGACGTCAACAGGGCTATTTAGTAACTCATTTGTTGGTATTATGACCAATGTTTACTCTTTAGCGTAAGTTCTAGTGATCAGACATTGAAACAAAATAATTAAACTAAAATAGGAAAGCTAAATTTATCAAAAAAGTTTTGTAATAGATATTTATTATATCGATTGAAAACTGTAAACATTCACAGATCATCACTTTAAAACTAGTAAAAATCACAGATCATACTCGAGAATGAAGATGTTTGGCTCGAGTTGTTACGTTAAGTTACGTGAATCGTGATCACACATACGTTATGTTAACTTTAAGTCAACTTTAAGTGAACGTTACGTTAAGTTAACGTTAAGTTGATCGTGATCCCGGCAATATTCATACGTGAGGTCATGTGTTATGCAGACGTCGCCTTCGATAGGTACTATCACAATCTATAAGACAACACAATTAATATATTAAAATGTTATCAATGTTGACCCACAATATTTTTTTGTAATTTCCATAAGATCCTTCTTAGCAAAATCCTACTGCACTAATTCTACCTTTCTACCTCTCGTCGGGAACCACCTCGGTTAGCGAAAAATTGCCACTCAGACGTCCAGTTCTAACCCAATGGTTAAATTTTACGATGCATTATTTCAAAATATGGTTCAAGCTAAAATGAATTCGAAAGATTCCAACAAAGCTCTTTTTCTTTCACAACCTTATAGTTTGAGTTTTATTAAAATAAATAAATGTGTGAAAATGTGAGTGGCATGAAGCCTCAAATATATTTAAACGTAAATAGTCAAGCTAGAAATATTAACAAGAATACATACAGATACCAAATGTTTACATGCTCTTCACTCAATGATCGAATCAGAACTGTTATCAAACAGAACCAAATCAAGAATATACCATACTATTATCAGAACAATAGTAAGTAACATATAGCATTGAAACTTGTACAGTCACAAAGAGAACAGCAAGGGGACGAACAACATTTAAAAATAAGGTGCTCAGGAGGATATTTGGACCAACAAAAGAAGGAAATGAATGGAGGATTCGGAAGATTAGAGAGATTAGAGAAGGGTACACAGAACCTGATATAACATCAATCGTTAGGATCATCAGATAAGAGGATAGCTCGTCAAAGGATGTAAGTGAAGGAAGAGGACTTGAAGGTACAAAACCACTGGGCAGACCAAGAAACACCAGGGGAGATGATTTAAGGAAGGACCAGAATAGATTAGGTGTGTGGGGGCAAGGTCGAGTAACAGACAGGGGTGGAAGGCGGTTGTGCGTGAGGCTAAGGACCAGCTACGGTTTGAATGGCCGCAGAAGAAGAAGAAGAAGAAGAAGAGGTATGAATATTTTCCTGAGAATTTTCTGCAGTGGCGGCTTGAGGTGGAGGGGTTAAATTGTATAGGTGGCACCTAGAGCCTATTATACTTCAAAATATAGTGTGTTAAGAGACGAGTGTGTTATAAGAAGGGGACAAGGGGGAGAGGGAGAGGAAGTTAGGAAGCACGGAGGGTAGGGGGGGAGACAAATGTTGGATCAACCTTAAAATTATTTTAATTAACTTATTGATGATACAAAATTGAGGTATGAACATAGCGAGTCTACAAAGGCTCGCATTCATTGGTTTCTTTACTACTTTTTTTTTTAGCGCCGCGTCTTACTAACCGTTCGGTTTACACGCCTATGTACTAATTACACTAATGTGTTAGGAATGAGGAAGGTTGAATTTAGAGGAAATGCACCCGTAAGAGTGGAAAACTACTTAGTAAAAACCGCCCTCAGTGCACCTGACTGGGATCGAAAACCGATTTCCTTGTCATCGGCAGTCTATTCTATTGCGAGAGTAGCGTGCCAGACCGTACGGCCACTGAAGCTCGTTTGGTGATGTTTCTGGTGTTAACGCCCATCTGATAAATTAATCTTAAGTATAAACGTTGATATTTGGAATATATATCAATTACATTAGTTCCATATAATCAGTTGAAATTATTTTACAGAAATAATAATTGAAAATTTTCCTTCACACATCATAAAGAAGACTCAAGCTGGGCTCGAACATTATTTTGTAAGGTAACCTCCATTTACCCTGAAAAATAGCGGTCTTACACTGACGGATTACACTATGACCCTATCTTATACGCCATCTGCAATACCATAGAGGAATAATAAATAATGCAATCGTTAGTGCTACGTTAATGCTGCGCAGTAAACAAAACAAAAAAAATAGTTTGTGCTACATTTTTGTGACAGATATAATCTAAAATCAGTGGGTGACTAAGTAGACGTCAACCTGGTCTCACCCACCATCTTCCAGCGCCGCACTAACGACAAAACAGTTTTATGTAGTGCTTTCATGGGTGGGGCCTAGCTTATGGAGCCTGGAATAATTCAAAGTAAGCGCGCTATCTTACAGGATAAACGAGGGTTATATATTTGTTAGATCTATCAGCCATCGGGTCTCTTTAAAAGGGAACGGTTCAAGTGTGTGTGTGTGTGTGTGTGTGTGTGGTCAACCTTTTATAAACCTCAACTCAACTGGCGCTAAATCTTTCAGCTCTCTTGGGCTTCCATGTGAACCGATGAACTGTTAAATTATGTTACGCCCACGGAGAATTGGCTCTCTACTCTTTACATTTAGTAGAAGGGTAGAAAAAAAAACCCAGCGAGGTCTGTTTAGGCTATTTTATTTTAGTATGCAAAGGAACACTTCCCCTAAGGCCTAGAGCATCTTTTTTTTTTTTTAACTCGAATACTCGTATGTGTGTGTGTTTGTTGGAGGCTGTACACTCAGAGCTATAACAAAATTGAGACCAGATTATTAATTCAAGTAGATCCTCATTTGTCTACACGAGGCTGAATTTACCCCACTCCAGATTCACTGTTTCACAGTTAAAATGTGGAAAAGGAGGAACTTTGGATCTGTAGCCAGTGAATCTGATCACTAGACCATAGAGGTGGTCATAGATATAGATATATATATATATATATATATATATATAATCTAATTATATGTATATATAATCTAATTATAGATATAATCTAATCATGGGGACCTGATTCGGTAGCCGTATGGTCTAAGGCGCTACTCTCACAATAAACTAAATTGCCGAAGACAAGGAGATCGGCTTTCGAACCCCGTCGGGTGTACTGAAGGTGTTTTTCCTAAATGATTTTTCACTTAACTTCCACGCAAATTAGATACACTTTCTATAAATTAGTACGTAGGCTTAAAGCCCGAACGAGTAGTAAGACGTGGTCTTAGAATAAAAAATAAAGGGTTGGAGGAAGGACTCCTTGGACATTCCATCGAATAGTTGGGGCCCTTCCACCTTTCTATAAAAGCCACGGAATTTATCATTTTGTTGGGAAGCAATATCGATTCTATGTTTTTTGTATGCTCAACCAACATATATTTTTTGACATGACAAATGTTTTATTTTGAAGGTCAGACTGTAAGTTCGGTCGCGTGCTAAGCTCGATTATTCTTAGACCATAGCATCTACTAGGAACACAAATCATTTCTGACATGATACAATTATCGATATGATTTCCGTATTTATTTTCTTATTTTACTTTCTCATATTAAGAAAGTATTGTAATCGTGAACGTTTTATAACTTGATATTTTAATGTGGCTTGACGATTTATGTGCCTCCAAACAAAATAAAGTGGGTATGTCTGCCCCCTTTTGTCTGTAAGTGGGGTTCCAGCCGAGACGGATTGATCGATTTCACTCAAACTTAATGTTTTTATTTTATATGGTAATATCTAGAGGCCAAATAGGGATTTTGATTCTATCCCTGAAATTAGAGGTAGTTTACTGACTAATGATTCCTTAAAATTAAAGAATAGAAATATATATATATATATATACATTTTTTAAACACCTATAACTATTTTGGTCAAATGGGTATCAGGGTAGAGATGATACATAATAATTTAATATATTTTAAAGGTTTTTAAAATTTGAGTTAAGAAATAGATTTACCATTTATCATTTTTATTTATTTGAGCAATTTAACGTACAGTTTCTGAATCAAAGATTATTTCAGCACACGACTTATAACCTAACTTAAATTTAGAACAGGCACAACATATATCCTCCGGCCGTTAATTCTTCACTGTGAAAGGGGAAACTCACATTTCACCAATTATAAGTTTATCGGCCATGTCAGGAATCGAACCCGGGACCCTTGGTTCTGTAGAAACACGCTACTGACTGAGCTAAAGTTGGTTAAAATAATGTTGTTCATAATATATAAGGTATTCCCGGGTTAAACAGCTAAATTTTGGGAAATGTTAAGGGATCAAAATACTAAATCAAAATGTCCCTTGGAGATTATCTCATTTTCGCTTCCTTTTCGAGCAGCCAAAAACTAAAGAAATATATTTAATTTATTATTTTATATCTTTATTTTGTTCAAAATGATGGACCACAGGCCGGAGACAAGCATTGCAATTTTTTAACTTAGTAAATCTTATATTTATTCAATGTTTTAGCCAAATAGTGTGATTTTCCAACTACGTTCACATAAATCATTGGATGTTTCATATCAGATTCCTCCTAAACTAAGCATAATTTTGGAACAAATCATAATATGATGTTGCACAAATTTCATGCCAAAATATTTTTTTGATAAACGTAATGTTTTTAATGTTATTTTACTTTTTATATAGAAAAACATGTTTTTATTTAGTTCTAAACAGTTTGCTTGAAATGAAATCAAAAACAAGCTAATCTCAAAAGGACATTTTGAATTAGTTTTTAGAGCCCCCATCACTTCCCAAAGTTTAACTTTTTAATCCGAAAACACTTTGTATATATGAAGTGTTTTCATAGAAAAAATATTACATTAGAAAAAATTATGTCCATAATTACAACATACTTTTATATGAACTGTGTACGATTGTGTAGTACCATTTATTTGTACCTAATTATTTACACGGTTGTATTCTCCAACCAGTTCGTTTTCATTGTAAGCTAAAGAGGCTACAGAGCCAAGTTTATCTGGTTCTCTTCTTAGATTCCAGGGTACGGATGCTTTTCTTTTTATTTTTTTATCACCAAGGCGTTATACTACCAATTCAGCGCATAACGAATATGTACCAATCACGCTAATGTTCCAGGGATGAGAACAGTTAAATTTAGTGGAAGTGTACCCACATTTGCATGGGTTTTTTAAGTACCACGTCTTACCACCCATTCGGATTATATGCATATGAACATATACGTTAATGTGTTAGGGATGAACAAAGTTTAATTTAGATGATGTGTATCCACATTTGCATGGAGGGAGAGTAGAAAACTCTTTATGGATAATCATACCCAGTATACCCAACTGATATTCGAACCTTTATATCCCCGTCATCGGCAGTCTACTCCATTGCGAGAGTGATACCCTTAACCATGTGACCACTGAAAGGTTTTTTTCCTGTTTCTAAGTAATATATTAATGAAGTTAGGGCTAGTTATTCAGGCTTTGTGTCTTTAAAATTTTGATCAAAGGGAAATGCGTTGGCAAAGATGGTTTAGAAGTGTAAATTAATGCAAGGATAGCTTTTTATTTTCAAATTAAACAGGGTAAATCTGAAAAAAATTGGGGAATTTCTTGTAATAGGAAGAAAGTGGAGGGAATTTCAAAAACTTACTTACATTCTTAGAAATTGATTGGAATAAATTTCCGAAAATTAAGTTTAACGTAAAGTGTTAGTACTATCCCCAATGTATATAATTATGCAAAGAATAATTAGCCTACATTTTATCTTTAATTATTATTTTGCCGAAAATTAATTAGAAAGCAGTAAATATAAAAATATAATTTTTATTTAAAGCTTTACAAATAAAATAACGGGAAAATGTAGATATTTTGTAAAATGTCAGGGAATTTTCCAACTTAAAAAGAGTATCGACTCCTACATAAATAAATAATTACAGCTATTAAGACCCAGCCACGCCATCTATTCCTTGGCATAAAAAACACGTATTTCAATAAGGATAGCCTTTGTGCCTAATTCCTTAATATTTATTAAACCTCCCTATTGTATTACCTTGCAATCCACTCGAGCTTGCCAATCTTATGTTTGATCAAAGATTATATCTACAATACAATTTTCATAATAAGGACAGCTAAAAAAAATATAAACTTTTTCGCTGGCAATATTGATAACGTTTTACTATATTAATAGTGTTGTTTTTTAAAGAAGCGATAATATCTATCATTAGTTACATCTGCAAATCGAAAGTAGAGCTAGCAACTTTTCTGTCTAGACACACACACACACATAAGTGGGTGCGTGGGCCAAAGTGCGGGTCTCGTTTGGTCTGGCTTGCCGTTGATAAGGTCAGTATTTGAATCCTGGTCAGATGTACTGAGGTGTTATTTCTTAAATTATTTACCACTATCATACAAATACGGGTACATTTAATCTATATTATACCTTCCACATCCCTAGCCCCTGGTCGGTGATGTTGGGGAATGGGTTCAAATCCCAGTGAGGTATGGTCCTGCTGAGTTTGGTTTGTATTTTACTCCCCCTAAATAACTTCCTCATCCCTAACTCGTCTGTGTAAATATTCTGATATCTCGAAAGAGTATTAAGATGGGAGTGAAGGGAAAGCAATTTAAGTTGTGTTTTTGCAGTTTTCATAAACAAGCTTTTTTTTTGGCAAAAATAGATAAAATACTGTTCCAGTAGAAAAATTGAGTTTAATTTTCTTCACATGGTGATATCAACAGTTGTTGAATATCTGTCATGAGCATAACGGCATTAGATGAGAAACATTTTAAATGAGGAAAAAAGTTTTTCATTAAATTCCAGGATACTCTTGAAAGATATTTAAGAACTGTCAATATGACCACGTGAAGAAAATTAAATTCTACGTTTGTACTGAAGCAACACTTTATTTATTTTGACCAAAAAATGTTTTGCTATAAAAACTACAAAAACACTGGCCTTTTCTCGCGTCCCCTACACTCCCAACTTAAGACAAGGAGCACAGAAACACTATGTGAACATTATTCCCGTAACCCTGTATTTATTTATATATTTATACATTGTTCTAAGCCGATTATTTTCGATCGTCTTCCCTGAAACATGCTTTTCAAATTAGATTTCAATTAGATTTGTATGTGTGTACCACGTCTTACTAGCCATTTGGCCTACCCTCGTACTTACACTATTATTTTAGGAGGGAGGATGCTAGAATTTAGAGGAAATGTACTCATATTTGCGTGGAAAGAAAGTGAGAGCCCGTTTAAGAAAACAAAACATCCTCGATACACCAGACCGGAATTGTAACCCTGATCTCCACGTCATAGGCCAGTCCATTGCTAGAGTGAAGCCGGACTTGTCGTATTGTTAGCATTCAGAGCATGGTAGCAGCAGCACTGTCAGCTCAAAGTCCTGTGAAACAACGGATCTTATGAGGTGACTTACATGGAGATGACATGTTTGAGATTGTTTGCAGCACGACGTAGCAGGCACAAAGTAGGCGCACAGTCCTATGAGTCTGAATCACTCGACCACCGAAGCTGGTGTAACCCTTATCGCTCGAGGCTTAGAACAAACGTGCAACATAGACAAAAAAAAACCCACCACATTTACTAGAGCTGTTGTTTGTTACTCACCCTAAAGTGTCGTGGACGTCGACCTGCCTGGGGTCGCCACGCGTCTAGGAAGTGAAGGATGGTCGGACCGACGCCAAAAGGCAAGAAGGTTGTTCCAGAGGTTGGTCGGATCGTCCTGTACTGCGTGGGAAAAGAGATATCAGGGGCAGCTCACCGAGCGAGCCGAGAAGCAAAACACTCGCCCCGGCGCCCGCCTACCGCTCAGCTGTTCCGGCGTCTTCTTTGGGGCGTGCGCAATACACTATGTGTTTCTTTCCTCGCTTGGGTGTACACCTCCAACGACAAAGTTTGATGAATGCACCTGACGGCAGAACCATGTATGTATGTGTCAAAGCTGATCCTGGCTGGTTTGTTATCATTATATTATTATTACTATTATTACCGCGTCTTACTACCCGTTCGGGTTGTACGCATTTACGCTAATATGCAATGGTAGGGTGATTGTGAGATGAAATGGAATGACCTACAGTTTAACGTGGAATTCGAACCACGGTGAAGACCTGGCATTCCACACATTCACAAGTTGTGATTAATACATGTCTTGTCAGAGGTGAAGGAAGGGTTTGGCAATCAGATAGGCAATCAGATAAATCTGTGCCGGGACCGAGGATTGAACCCCGGACCCTCAGCACAGAAGTCTGACACCTTACCCCTAGAGCACCAGGTCACCTGTTATCATTATAATAATTGTATAATTATTGTGGTTGTGCCCGATAGGTTAAAGTTGCAAGCATCTCATTCCACTCGTTATCCATTTAAGGGGTAGTTGGGCTTAGAATTCCGGCCGGATACCCTGCGGATAGTTTTTCCCGATGCAATTTTCCCAACTTCTCTTCATGCAAACGCGAGTACGGTTTTTCTAATCTGCCAGCCTCTTACTTATTTTTTTTAGCACTGCGTCTTATTAACCGTTCAGGTTGTACTCCTGTGTACTAATTACTCTAATGTGCTAGGAATTAGGATGGTTTAATCTAGATGAAGTGCACCCGCATTTGAGTGGAGGGAGAGTGGAAAACTCTTAACAAAAAACCATCTTCAGTGAACCTGATTGGGATTGAACCCTGATTTCCCCATCTTCATCAGTCTAGTCTACTGCAAGATTACTCATAGTATTAAGTAATTATGATCCCTCATGTTAAACGTATGAATATATAATATTTCTGCTATCTACTAGCTGTATCAGCGCACGACATACAGGCTAATTTAAACTAAGGTGGCAGCCTATAGAATTAAAATCCCAACTCTAGCATTAAGTGGTCGAATGTCAGGCTAACATTTTTGTAGACCACGTCTAACGTCAGCCTGCTATTCGAGTATTTATTGGTACTAGTAATGTAGTGATGAGTAATTTAGTGAAAATGTACCCACATTTATGGGGAAAAAACCGTTTAGGAAAAAACACCTCATAGCACCTGGTTGGGGTTCAAACCCCGACTTATCCGTCATCAGCTGACCAAACTAGGCGACCCCGACGACTTTGTTCTTGTGCCTACCAATGTGGGTATGGGTGACAAGATGAATACAGTAACGATTATAAAAAAATCTGTTTGAAACCAGCTGGAATCGAGTCATGGGGTTTTAGCCCTTTGCAATACAGTAAATTCTCGATAAACAATGCTCTGTATAGTCCCAGGCATGGATACATAGGCTTAGTGCACGTCCTTTTGAATATGATTAAATATGCATGACTACGTGGCAAAGCAACGATCACAAGTTAAATAAATGGTACGATGCACTGCACTGACTTTCTAGCTTTTTTTTTAATCTAAAAATGGAGACATTTAGGGAGGGGCCTACTTAAAAATCGTAAGATATTTGAAACAAAATAAAATACATTGTTGCTGAAACATTCCACCAAAGAGCATAAAATAAATCTTATACACTGTTACAAGAACACATTGAGTAAAAAGTAACAGCTCTGTCCACCAAAAAGCATAAAATTCAATTTCCCAAACCTCAATTTAAAAAATATATTTGCCAATATCTCTGAAGCTATTGGTTTTATAAATATATATATTTCAAATAAATGTTGTTTATTTTTAATATTGATACAGAATAATTAATGATAAGTAATATCGTATCTCAAATTGTTGCGGAGGTATGATCAAAATCATCAGCTAATGTAATTTTCATGGTAAATTGAGGGTGGCCATTTTGTTTGTAAAGTTAAACAGTGCCTAGATACAAAGTTTAATCAAAATTGTTATAGCAGATTTTGAGAAAAATCAATTTTTTCTCTTTTCACCCTGAGTAAACTACCCTTGATTTTAAGGTATGATGGATGATTTTAGAAATAACTCTGAGGAACCATATGAAAACCTTAGATACCAAGTTTTAGCTCCATCAGTAAAATGGTTTAGGCTCTAGTCCCAGTAACAGAAAGACGGCATTACAAACATATTTTTCGGGTTCAGGAGGTAATGAAACGTCGAAATCCATCAAAATATCGAGTTCGATATTTTTTTACTATTACAATACATTCTCTACCCGTGGAGTGCAATAAAGTTTAAGCAGAAACCACCTATAGTTATTTTCAAATAACTCTAATAATACGTATAGTAGGTATGTTTACACGTACGAAATTATTTTTGTTTTATTTAATTTAAAAAATATCTTATGTTAATTACTTTTTACGCATTAAAAACATGTGCTATATTGTTTCGGCTATTCTGTATAGTTCGGCTATTCCGTATAGTTCGGCTATTCCGTAGTTCGAGAAGAGCTCGCTCCCGTTCAACTCGAACTATCGAGAAACTGTACCTGTTTGGGAATACGGTGTCTGTCAATACAGGTGTTTCGATACTTACCATAAACTGCAAATCCCAGGAGCTCGTAACCACTTTAGTCTCCAAAATCACTGACATAAAAATTACCCATAAAAAGGGTAAAAAAGAGGGTGGAGAAAAACAATGCGATTGACGATATGAAACCGCGAAGATACGGCCCATAATATGGGACACCCACGTACTATAAATTGCATTTCTCGCTAAACAAATATTTATATTAAACTGCAGAAATATTTTTTTTAACACCACATCTTACCTACTACCCGTTTGGGTTATACGCTTATGTATTAATTACTCTAGTGGTTTAAGGGATTAGGAAGGTTATATTTAAATGAATTGTACCCCCATTTGCGATAAGGGATAGTAGACAACCATTTTGGAAAAAACAACCCTCAATACACCCAACCGAGTATCGAACCTTGATTTCCCCGTCCTCGGCAGCCTAGTCTACTGCTAGAGTAGCGCCTTAGAGCACGGAGCCACCAAAGCGGGTTGCAGGAATATTAATCGAGCAGCCCACCGGAGCGCTGAGACACATTACAGACGTCTGGGGATCCCGCATTATTTAATGAATGATTGATCATTTCATAATGGGGTCCTTACCAAAATGGATATGAAAGGTATCAACATGTCTCTAAGTGATTAAAAAACTTAACAATTTAATTTTGATGGATTAAAATCAATCACGAAAATGAAAAATTAACTTATTTTCATCGACGTTTAACGTGAGTTGTCATATTTTTGATATAAAAGGTAAGTGGCAAGAAACATAAAAATTTAGTCGCCCAAAAGGCGAAAAGGTCAAACTTTTAAGATGATTGAGGATTGTTTTAGTGGCTGTGAAGCTTAAAAAGTTCCATTTATTTCATAAATACGCCAATGGGAGGATATTTCACTTAAAGTAAGTGCTCTTCTAAGGGATATCGAGGTAAATGAGATCCATTTATTTCGAGGCCAAATTGTAGAGTGGGCTAATTTAATAATTAAAAAAAGGTATTTTACACACTGAATCTTATTACCAGTTCAGGATGTACACATTTAAACTAGTATGGTAGAGAAACTGAAGGGAGATATAGTTTAGTATTTATTATATTTTTATATATTTACTAACTTATATATTTAGAATTTATTTTTGTGATGGAAGAACGAGAAGATATTTTAGGAGAAAAACACTTAGAATACACCAGTCAGGAAGTCAAACCCCGATTCCTTCGTTACCAGCAAATCAGATCAAACAATGTTCATGCCTTATCCCAAGCACTAAACGACACGGTTTACCCCTTATAAGTTTTATAGCCTTGGTCTTGAGTGCACCCGTACGTAGGATGTATGGTTTTTTTTAAAAAACATTTTTGCGAGACTGGTGTTACAAATCTAGTCAAGAACTGGTAGATAAATGCTGCCACACAATCGTACATAATTTCTCAAATAATTTGTCACAGTTTGTGACATTATTTAAAAAATACATGTTACTAATAAACTACAGTATGATTGAGTTTTCCTCCGATAAACAAGTATACAGTTTTATTTTGTAATGCAAAATACCCCCGAAAACTATTTTTTACAACTTCAAATTCTCAAAAAACATAATTTAGTAAGCTACTCTTAAATTAATGTTAAAAAAATGTGTACCATATTATTTATCATGTAAAACAATTCCCACATATACATTTTGAACATAATCGTTACAGCCATTTTCAAATAATATACAAATTTACAAATTTTGCCATCATTAAACTACCCTTAATGTTAAAAATTACAGTTAAAACTATGATTCCGCTTTAAGGTATGAACGTATAACCTCTCAATATCAAGTTTGAACGAACTCTCCCGCTGAGGCCCTCTTAAAAAAAGAGTAGGGGGAACATTGTCCCAGGGGCTAGGGACTAATTTTAGAGGGGGCATTTTAGAAGAAAAAAAAACTAAACATAAACTTAAAAGTTAAAAATTGTATATACTATCAGACAGAAAAATAAACAAACTTTTTTAATAATCAGAAATTATATGTAGCAAAGGATTACACAAAGAGGATGTGAATAATTATGGTAAAATTATATTGTACACTCCGTTGCACCCATGTTTATTTACAGGTTTCAGAAAATGGGCTGCCTGAGATATCGAGTCGCCACCATGGAGAGATACATAGGAAGTCATCTTTTTTGGTCCAGATCTGTATGTATAGACATTTAAGTCTTGTTCACACACACTGACATAACCATTCATAGAGAGGAGGCTGAATCTATAATTTATATAAAAATAGTTGGCGCGTGATTCTGTGTACCGTCTATGAAAATTTAGTTAGATAACGAATATTTAATTTGTTTAATTTCTTGTATTTTTTTATAACCACATCTTACTACCTGTTTAGGTTATACGTAACTTATATATTATGATCACTCAAATGGGTAGGGATGAGGGAGGAAATATTTTAGAAGTAATATGCCCGCCTTTTCGTAGAAGGAGAGTGGTAAACCGTTTGGGAAAAATCACCCTCAGTAGACCCGACTGGTATTCGAACCCCGATCTCCCCATCATCAACAATTCAGTCTAGCACGAGAGTGACGCATTATACCAGGAATGTGCCAACTTGCTTACAGGAGGGCCAAATAAAAAAACTAAAATTGGTGGCCCAAATACTTTTATTCATTAATTTTTCTTCAAAATGCATTTAAAAAAATTTATAAAAACATAAAATAGACCGACATGAATAATTTTAAAGATATTGAGAATGCACTACAAACATAAATAGTTTAGTGGCTTAGGCCTAGTATGTTTTTAAGTTTGTTCATAAGATTCATATGATGGGGTGTGAAATGAAACTGAATGAGCTTCACGCATTTTTTTCGTAATATGAGTTAAACGGTGAGGAGGCGATTCTCAAGAGATAAGATAGAAGCCCATCAGTAAGTCGGTTTCTAAGATCAATTTTCCTAAGTTTCATGATAGAAAACACTTGTTCGCTTGAATACGTGGCTGTAGACATTGCCATACACTGTATTTTTGGGTATGATTGACCAAGTTTGATGATGTTGAGGGGTGGTAACAAAACGGGGCAAAAAGAAACTTATTTAAATGATCTATCACGCAGGCCGGATTGAACACATCAGTTGGCCGCATTCGTACCACGGGTCATAGTTTGCCTATCCCTGTATGATACAATTCGGCTATTGAAACAAGTTTCTTGTTGCTAACCAATTGATTTTATAGTGATGTTGTTGTGTAATTGTGATTATAGCTTCTATATTCCATTACTTGGCTCTGACAGAATCCATTATATCTTTTTGGTTGTCAGCTATCACCCCAGGTAAAATATATAAAACTTCAAAATCCATCGTAATTATCCAGGTCAAAAGAATAAGCTTGTTTACAATAATCTCTTGATACAATAAATAAAAATAATTAGAACGGTGTTTAACTACAGATTCCAACGTTAATCGCTTCTTTCATGAGTCCTGCGCTTCCTTAGTCCGCGTTATGAATGGGACAAATGAAATGGATGCCGCAAGGAGAGCCAGCGTCGGTCGAAGAACTGCATAACAACCAACATTCCCAAGAAGTTGATTCGCAAAACGGTGGGCGGTACTCCAATAGGGGCACCATTTCAGTTATATTCTAAATAGCTCCACATGAAATCAAAACTCGACAGTGGTTTCATTATTAGATTTTGTTTCTAACGATAACTCATAATTCACCATCATGATACAAAGACATAAATAGGGGATGCCTTTTACACCACCCTCCTCCCCTACTGAGGGATATTGCTAATTAATTATTGAGGTAGAGAAAGGAGTGGGTATATGGTTTCATAACTTAAGGCGGGATGGAAAGGGAACGCGTGTTAAGATTGGTTTTTTTTTCAGTTTTTATTACAAAATACATTTTATTGCCAAAATGAATTAAGTATGGCTTTATTAGATAAGTTTAATTTAATTTTCAACACAAAATATCCAAACAGTTTTTAAATATCTTTCATTGGCATTGCATAATTTGATAAGGACTCTTTCCCTTCATTTATAAAGTTTCTGGTCAAATGCCGCAATGCTCATTTAAAATATTCAAGATTTATTGATATCACAGGAATGAGGAAACTATATAAATCTACTGAACACTGAAGCAAAATTTTACTTATTTTGGCTAAAATTAGTTTCTAGTTATAAAAAAACTACAAAAATACTTGGCAAAATTCGCGTTACCTTCTTTCCCACCTTAATAATAACGGTACAAACTATACATAAGATTTTTCTTTTAGCATCGCGTCTTACTAACCGTTCGGATTATACGCTTATGTACTAATTAATGTGTTAGGAGTTAAGAAGGTTACATTTAGAGGAATTTTACCCGCAATTGCGTGGAAGGAGAGTGAAAAACCATGAAGGATAAACCCCCCTCAGTACACCCGACCAGGATCGAACCCCAATCTCCCCGTCTTGGGCACTCTAGTCTATTACGAGAGTAGCGCCTTAGACCACGCGGCCACCGAAGCGGGTCATACGAGGGCACTCTAGTCTATTACGAGAGTAGCGCCTTAGACCACGCGGCCACCGAAGTGGGTCATACGATTATTAATAAAACACATAAATAAACGTATGTGACATAATTCATAACAGATTAATTGCTGTTTTGAAACTTTCCTGAATTTAATTGGTACTTGGTCATTATTGTGACAATGAGAACTAATAAAAAAATATACAAGTAGTAAAAACTTATTATAATTCCTCCTGAAATGATCAGCGTTGGCGGTTTTATTCGAGCAGAAATGTTTGCAAGTCCCGTGTACACGCACGGGGTGTAGGATGATACCGGGTGTGGAAGGGGGAAAGGGCAGGAGGGGAGGGGGAGGAGAGAATAATAGCTAGAGTACGGGGGTAGGAAGAGGGCGCATAGCACAGCTAGAATCGTGCGGCGTGGTTGCTGGTTGCCATGGTCTGCGATCGATCCTAGTCCATCCACCCACGTGTCTTCCGAATGCCCTACTCCCACACACACATACTTTCACCCCTTCCTCTTCCCTTCACCCATCCTACTCAACAAATCGTTACCCCCTCTCTCTCTCTATATAATGTGCGCCTGCGTGGATGCCTCCCCTGTGTTTTTCATGTGTATCTACCCTCTGGTCTCTCTGCGATCCCCTTTTTAAGTAGGCAAATTTTACACCAACCAAATGTTCACGTATGATTTGTGAGATAGCTGTTTTTTATAGAGTTTTTTTTTTTTTACTGTTAGTCTGCGATAAGAATTACAATAAGTTTCTTGATTTATTGACTTTTGAAATGTATTATGAGATAAGTTGTAGATTTATGACTACGTTGTTAGTAATATTCTTTCATTTTTGAAGTTGACCAAGCAATACGCTACCTAAAAAGGATAGTTTGTATAAAATAAGTTTAAATCAAGGGTTATTATAAACCCCCCTTAACCCCACCACCACGTTTTAGTTGGTAGAGTTAGGTGTGCATTGGTGTGCGTGACTGACCTTGGAGATCTGACCTGGTACGCAAGGGAAATGTTTCTTAATATATGGATACCTACCCTCTTAACATTTGAGTAGGACTATTAGGTCAATTTAATAAAAAGTAAACTAATTATATCTCCTTTAATGAGATAGCGAGTTCAGTACTGCCCATCAAGCTTAATTTAGAGCGTACTTTGTGTGTGTTAAGCTTCTTTCACACAAGTTTGGACTATAGGGAACCTACTAATTCTTTTGGAAATGCACAGAAATGTTTTGGAGAGTGAATATAAAAACGCTTATATGGGGAAAAAAAAACACTATTTATCCACCTAAACGGAATTCAAAATTCTTCCTATCGGGTCAGAGTGCTAGCGCTGATAAAACTATAGGGTAAAGTACATATTAAGATAATTAATTGAAGTACCAATTTGTAATAAATACTCAATAATTATAAAAAAACACGCCCCACGTCTAACTACCCGTCAGGGGAATACGAATTTTTAAACTATTAGGGCAGGGATTAGAAATGTAGATTTTAAAGGAAATGTGTACCTATATTTGCGTGAAAATAGAGTGGGTAACCGTTTAAGAAAATACACCTCTATACAGCCAGCTGGGATTTAAAATATGATATGCCCCATTATGCCAAATTAAACGAAATTGACAACTGATGTGGGTTGTTTATGAAAACATCCTTTAGTAAATGGCGTGGCGTGTTTTCAAAGTAAGCATAGCTTGTTTGTTTATTTAGCACTGTCTTTTACTACTCGTTCGGGCTATACGCATATGTACTGATTACGTCAATGGGTTAAGGATTAGGAAGGTTGAATATAGAGAAAGTGTATTTGCTCTAGCATGAAGGATAGTGAAAAGACATTTAGGGAATACCATCCTCAGTATACACAGCCGGGATTTGAACCCCCAATCTCTCCGTCATTTGCAGTCTGGTCAATTTAGAGAATGACGCCTTAGATCATGCAACCATCGAAATGAGTTCCATATTTTGTTGAAATTATACCGATGATTTGCTTTTACTCTCTCAATCTCCATTTAGCCAATCGTATATAAACTCTGCTCTACACACGTCACATGGGAATGTATAATCGTCGATACCCGACCAACGAATGTTCTATTGATTAATGATTACCATTCACAGGTACAGTTTAAACAAACTCTGCTTACCCTGGCTACAAAACAAGGCACGCCACTACCGATAGTAGTTAATAGCATTTATATATAATTTCCTAATGTGTGTGTGTGTGTGTATCGGTCTGTTTAGCTCGGGTTGACGCCATGGAGATTTTTGTGTGTGATTTTCCACACCCTTCAGAAGCCCCTAGATGACCTAGAAACCTGAAACTTTACACACTTATAGCACATACCACGGGACATGACCTGAATAAAAACTTTTGTTTTGTTTTTAAATTTTGATTTTATTTAAGAAACATTGAATTTTATTTTCAGTTCACTCTCACTTTATCCACTCTAACGTTAACAACTGATAGAAATATACTTTTTATTACAAACAAAATCCAACCTTTCATGCGGATATTAATAATTTAAGGTCAGGTTTTATTAGATTCGTTATAATATTATACTCAGCAGCTCATAGTCAGTCCTTAAAACTAGGTACGAATATTTATTGTTATTAATATTTCAAATACAGCTTCGGCTTGCAGTGATACGAGTAGAATTTTATCCAACAGACTTTAAATCTGTACATTTCTTAAACAAAAAATTGCATGCCAACAAAATTAGTGCATGTTGTGCAAGTATTTATCACGTATAAATCTTACCCGGTCCAGCCGGGGCTCCACGCAGACCGAGGACATTGAGAACTATTTTTTCACAATGTAGTTACTATCCTCTCTGTAATAATGGCTTGGTTAATGGTTTATTTATCTAAGGTGGTCTGGAAAGGAACGCGGGCAAAAGCCAGTATTTTTTTGCAGTTTTTATGCCAGAATATTTATTTTAAATAAATAAAATGCTGCTTCATTAGATGCGTTTAGTTTACCTAGACACGGGAATCGAACCTGTGTCCATGTGTCATTTTTCAATTTTCAGAATATGATATCTAGATGGAGTAATCCTCACTAAAAGCATAGATAATAGCTTTGGCTATATGATTCTTTATAAACATAATTACCTCAACATTTTTGAATGTTTGTCATAGGCATCCTTGAATTTAATGATCACTTTTTCTTTTAGTATAAAAGTTTCTAATCTATTTCCAATATGTTCATGGCAAATATTTAAGAACTGTTTTAATAGCTATGTGTAAAAAACTCAACCAAATGTATCTACTTAAACACTTTTTTCTAGATGTTATTATTATTATTATTATTATTATTATTGATTACTACAGATCCGTTGCCTTGTTCAAACTGAGTCCTTCAACGTGTACTATAAGTAGCTTCCTTTTTTTTTATGAAACTTAATCTCCTTTCCTTGTTTGAGGTCATAGGTAACGCGAGAAAAGGTCAGTATTTTTGCCGTTTTTACAGCAAAACCTTTTTGGCCAAAATGAATATACTATTTCTCCAGTAAAATCATAATTCTCTTCACAGGGTGACTTCAACAGTTTTTGAATATCTGCCAAGGGTGTCCCGGAATATAATCACAGCATTTTCGTTTAATTTAAAAAGTTTACCATCTTATACCACTATACTCATAACACACCAAGTGAAGAAAATTAAACTGTATATTCCTAATGGAGCAATATTTTATTTATTTTACTAAAAAAAATATTTTTTTTTGCCATAAAAACTGCAAAAACAATCCTTTTAGTTCGCCTTCCCTTCCACCCAACCTCAAACTCCATACAACGTGATTCTCCATATGTAACACTTAACCAGTTTATTCCTCAACTGCAGGTGCAGTTTGCTGATTAGTAACATCCTATTATTGTTGAAAGTAGACTTGGCCATTTCTAATTTCGACTTAATGTCCATGTGTACTGTGCGTCTGTCTGATTTAAACTTACTAAATATTTGAAATGTTCCACATTTTGCAGCTGCTGATTTTTCACCGCAATGTTCAGTGGTTCTTCTCTCTGGAATATCCTCATTACCTTCGACTTCTCGATGTTAATTTAAATTCCATACTCTTATTATAGTTTCAACTAGTATTTTTCATATTAGTTTGAAACTCTTTTTCTTCCTTCGCCAGTACTACCAAGCCATCTGCGTATTTCACTTTACTCTTCACAATTTTTTTTTCTCTATAAGAACTGAAAAAAAAACTTGCTCTAACTCGCGTATTCTTCCATTCCACCATAAAACTCGTCTTCTTCACCCTGCCCCCTTAGATTAAATAAGCTGCTTATAGCATTACGCCATTACTTAATCTTATAATGGTAAATAATTGACAACTATTCAAATTTGCTTTCTTTGTACACATTAAAAATAGACACATAAATATATTCGCTATGAAAAGTTTATATTTTCCTACCTCCAAAAACATAAATCTGTTGCAAATGTTAAGAGCTATTTCAGACTTGTATTTTAAGTATTTACATTATCTAGTATTGACTCTCTTCTGAAGAAGAAGACTTTTGGGAGGATTTTAGTTGGAATTAGAAAAGTTTCAAAGTACGGTATTCTACTGGTGGAAAAGATTGAAGAAAGAAGCTGTTTGCAGAGGAGTAATATTCCCTCATGATGAACTAAGCTTCCTCGAGTGTGTATTCCCTTCGGTGATGGTTATGACACCTAAAGTTGCCTCCTTTAAATAAGATGCTTTGGAGAAGTTAATGCAGCTTTAATAAATACAGAGGTTTGGTATTAAAAACTTTCTTCATCTTGAGACAAATTCATTGAAGTGTCTGAGTCGAGCCTAAAAAGGTTTTGTTCTTCAGAATATATATATATTGTAACACTGAACAAACGTAACATTTATATCACTCCAAATAATTGAAAATAGAGTGAATTTAAGGATGAAATGATTTATATAGCAAAACATTTTAATAGCTCTTTCAGATAGTTGAAGCTTTTTCAAACTTTATGTTAAGCTAATTTGAAGAAAACTTAATCGTTTGTTCACTTTTCAACTAAACTTTTGCTAATAATAGATTATTAAGAATTGATATTTACTTTTAAAGAAAATTCTACCCTGTTTTCCTATCTTTCCGGGAAGTCTACATATTTACACTAATGAGGGAAGTAAAATCTAGATGAAATATACCCGCGTTTCCATGTAGAGAGAGAGTGGGGAACCATTTAGTAAAAACCAGCTCAGTTCAACCAGCCGGGATTCGAACCCTTACCTTCCCACTACCGGCAAACCAGGCATAGTGAGACTGACTTATTTGTGTACGTGCTCGCCGTTGATGGTTTCGACATGATTAGAATTTTCACATTGAATCTCTATAGTTTGAATCCACAAATTATTATTTATATTCATATAAATAGCCATATATTCGTGTTCATGACCAATATTGATTGAATTGCGCTAGTTTATTACAAACAAAATATATTTTCAATAAAAAAACGTGTAGATAGATGAGCATTATAACCACCACCACCAACATCAGCATAAACGGTTCAGATTTGTTTGTCTAGTTGTTAATAGTAAAATATTAATGCTAGACCGATGGCCACGTGAAATAAATGTCAACTCATTCACCCGGTTTACCAGTGATGCTAAGGGCAGGCTGTACTGAGGGCCTCCTAAATATTATCAAACTCTCCCTCCACCCAAATTCTAATACGTTCTCTCTAAATTATAACTTCCTCATCCCTACCCCATTAGTATAATTAAATGCCTATAGCCTGGACGGGTAGTAAGATACGTAAAAATAAAACTGTAAGTTTAAGAAACAATGCCTTCAGATCTCCAAGTTTTCACTGTACATTACTGTGTGGATTTTTCGTTGGTTCAAATATCGGTATTATTGCGTCTTTGTTTTCAGTTTTCTCAAAGACTGGAAGATGTATTGATTGAAGGGTAGCGTCTGACCTATTTACCGGCTCAAATATCTTCTCCGCTGCGGAGACAANTATTTACCGGCTCAAATATCTTCTCCGCTGCGGAGACAAAATTGAGAGCTTGATCAAAATTATCTTAAATGATTTTAGGCTACAAGATATATATATATATATATATGTTTTATAGAGCAATACTGTGTTAGGGTATTAATAAACAAACCATTTATTTTCTAGCAGTATTAATTTACCGTCAGTTGGATTAAGTCTGAATTTGGAGGTCAAATTTCGAATGGTTTGAACCATATAAATGCTGTATTACAAATGTTTTGATTCATAGAGGTTGGATTTTGTATTACTCGAACCATGGATGTGTTGGATTTATAATGGTCTGAACCATGGTGGTTGGGTTTCAAAGGGTCTTAACCATAGAGGTATTTTATAAACTGAACCTTTGGAGGTCGGATTACGAATGGCTTGAAACATGGATGTGATGAATTTCTAATGTTCTGAACAATGGAGATCGGATTACAATTTGACTGAACCATGGATGTGTTGGACTTAAAAAGTTTCGAGCCATGCTGGTTGAATTTTGAAGGGTCTAAACCGTATAGATCGTATTTAGAATGGTCTAAGCCTTAGCAGTCATATTTTGAATGGTCTGAACCAAAGATATGGGGGATTTTGAATAGTTTAAACCATTGTGGTTGGATTTCCCATGATCTGCTGAGTCATGGATGTGTTGGATTACCAATGGTATGAACCATAGGTGTGTTGGATTTCTAATGCTCTGAACCATGGAGGTTAGATTTCGAATAGCCTGAACCATGGAGGTGTAGTATTTTGAATGGTCTCAACCATAGAGGTCACTTTCTTGGTGAAGCACTGCAACTAAGATAGAAAGATTTTGGTGGATGAGCATATTATCTGTTGCTTCTTACGCAGGTATTTGTAACTCAATGTTTATGTTTAGTGAGATTCAAGGTAGGCCCACCATTTTCTATTGTATAAAGACTTATTTTAGTTTTTATTAAAAAAGCGTCTTGCTACCTGTTTAGGTCATACGAATATGTACTAATTTCTCTAATAAGCTAGGGATGAGGAAGGTGGAATTTAGAGAAAGTGTACCCACATTTGCGTGAGGGGGGAGAGTGGAAACCTATTTTGGAAAAACCGCCCTCAGCACAGCCGACCGAGATGCGAACCCCGATATTCCTGTAATCGTCAGTCTAACATAACGTGAGTGTGACACTTTAGTCCATGCGGCTACCGAAGCAGGTCTATTTTAGTTTGATCTATTCATTTGCATTCTTACCCACGTTTTCGTTCAAAAAATTTGGCTGATTTTTTTCTGTTGTAAGTTTGAAGTAATTTTTAGTTTTTTTTGTTTTTTTTTGTAATTTCTTTTACCATAGCCTAATTAGGTTATCAAACCCAGTCCTTGATAGCAACTTAAAAATAAACTCCAAGTATTTGATGCCACATCAGTTGGGTTTTTTTCCTCTTTCCAGAAATTGAGCTCTCAGGTCACATATATCTCTAGGGAAGAACCTTTACTAACTCTGCAAAGCTGTTGAACTAATATATAATAGCAGAGTAATTACGTACCTCACACAAACCAGTGAACGCTGCAGATATATATACAACACAACAAACAAAAACACGTTTTCGACAAAAGCCATCTACCAGGAAGAACCACAGCCTTACTTCCCACGCCGCGTAAACAAAGTTAGAAACCAAGGTTTAGAGAACTGTTCGTCTCCAGGCTTTTACCTCGAGTTAAGCTCATAAACCACAACCATCCTCGTAGTTCTCACGAGGGAAAATGGAGGATAAAAGTCTTGTAAATAAGCTTTAGTGCCAATGTACTGGTCGGCTATTAAAGACTTATCTTAATTATTTATAACTGGCATATGCAGTAACCAGATCTAAGGATTTTTTTTTTTAGCGCCGTGCCTTACTACCGATTCGGGTTATACGCTTATGTACTAATTACGCTAGTGGGTTAGGTATGAGGAAGGTTGGATTTAAAGGAAGGGTGCCTAAATTTGCGTGGAAAGAGAGTGAGGAAAACATTTAGAAAAAATCACCCTCAGTACACTTGACCGGGAACAAGCAATAAGATCTCCCCATCATCGGCAGTCTAGTCTCTTGCGAGAGTAGCGCCTTAGATCATGTTGCCACCGAAGCGGGTCCTAAGGCCGTTAATTTGGTATTTAGTGAAAGGGGCCCAACTATATTTTGAAGTTATAATTCCAGTTGAAATTACATGACGAAGAGCAGGCTTAGTGCACCAGTCCGGGATTAGATCCTGAGCTCGTGGCTTACTGCTCTATAATACAGAGAAAGTTTTGTAATAGTGGAGCCTGACGTCTTTCGTGCTCCTGATCTCAAAACGTTGGGCTTACTATGGTTGTCTGTCCCCATGTCTGTCTGTCTCTCTCTCTGTCTGTACCCGGAGCTTCAACCGTAACGGTTTGATGGGGTTTGTTCAAATTTGGTATTTAGATGACTAATAATCATACCGCCAGTGATTATAATTCTATCTTTAAAACTAAGGATGGTTTAGTTGATAATTTGTTTCAGTAATTCTTTTTATTAGAATGGCTGTAATAATAATTTTGTTTAAAATGTAAATCTAGGGAATGAAAGTGTGTAAAAGTGTACATGGTAAATAAAACTATATTGCTACTTTTTTAAGCAAGAAAATTAATATAAGAATAATTATTTACTGACTGACAACCCTTTTTGAAACTGCTCAATTTTTTTATCACCACGTCTTACTAACCGTTCAGGTTGTACGCATAATCATAATTACTCTAATGGGGTGGAGATGAGAAATGAAGTATTTTAGAGAAAGTTACAAGCATTTACGTGGAAGGAGAGGGAGAAAATATTTAGGAAGAATCACCTTTAGTAGACCCAGCCAGGATTGGAACCCCAATCTTTCCATCATAAGCAAGCCAGTCTAATATCACATATAATTGGACTACTGACGAGGGTGAACAATTTTAAGAGTAATTTTATATTGATAATTTGAATTTATATTTTTTTTATAGTTATGTACGATTGTGTCATACGTTTTTTATATTTTTTTCGCGGCCCCTCAGAGAGAGGAAGTATTGTCGTCAAAATAGTCGAATTAGATATTTTAATGTATTTCGCCATTCCATTATTCCTCGAATCCGAAAAAGGGGTTTATGCAATGCCGTTTGTTTGTCTATTACTCGGCTAAGAGCCGAAAACGTTTTACCAATCGGGTTAAAAAAATATATCTAGGGTTTGCGTAAAGCTACCCAGAGGGATTTTTGAAACTATACAGTATATCTAACCCTAAAATTAATGATAGTTTTCTAAAGGATGAAAAGAGAAAATATTGCTTTCTCAAAATCAACTTTCACAATTTAAAATAATATATATTCTTATCCAGTAACTGTTTAAAATTACAAACAAAATGGCGGATGTAATTTTTCCGGGAAAATGAGTTATTCTACTTTTAATTTCGGGTACTAATGGATAATTTACTTAAGTGGATATTTATATTTTGATCACATCTCCGCAACTCTTTAGGATACGAAATAACTTATCATTGAAGTGTTGTAGGAATATTGAAGATTAACAAAAACTTTCGTTTGAAATATTTTTTCATAAAATCAGTATTTTCTAAGCTATAGGCAAATTTGTTTTTAAAAATAAAGCTTTGGTGAATGGAAGTTGAAAATGCAACATGTTTCTGTAACAATGTCAATTATTCCATGTATGCTCTTTGGTGAAATGCTATGTTATTTTTTTCCCGTTATGTTTCTACAGCAATGTATATAATTTAGCTTCACATATCTTACGCGTTATAAGTAAACATCTCAATTTTTTTTAAAATAAGGGCGTGAGAAAGTTTGTGCGGCTCACTGAACCATTAATTGCTTTAGTAATATTTTAAACACAAGGCATATTACATATTTAGTCCAAGTAATAAGAGAAACAATAGGTGTAACTGAGGGAAAGTGCATTCACACTAGCGTGGGTATTGAATGAAAAACTCACTCTCTGAGCACCAGGCCGTGGTTCAAACCTCGACCTCCTCGTCAGAGGAAAACCAGACCTTATCAGCCTGACGCCTCTTTTCGCGTGCTTGCCGGCCAGTATACCATTGCCTGTGTCACTCTACATAACTATGTCTAACATAACATAACTATGTTATTTCCTTGTCTGTGTACTAGGTAAGGCAATACACCGACACACGAGGACACTTCAATGTGTGTACAATGTATATAAACACATAGTACACACATTGAAAGATGTCACATATATATATATATGTATATATATACGTGACACACACACATATATATATGGAAAAGAGGAATACCTGTAGTGGCTCTTGAAGGAAGTTTCCCAATAGTGGTTGGCGAGAAATTTCTTTAAAAATAAGTTTTTCTAGAAGCAATTTAAAGTTTTTTAAACATATCTAATTGGGGTTGTGACTTGTAAATGTTATTAATTATTTATATATAGGGATAAACTATAGTGTGCTGTCAACAACGACGCTCATATCACATGTGGAGTGTAATTTGAGTGGAAAATGTTTTGATCTTCACTAAACTAAAGAGTCGGAGAAGAGAACAAATACTTTAGGCACCCATATCAATTTTTAGAGGTAGCTGGCAATCCCCATATCCCATCCCGTTACTACACTCAAGTTATACTCATTCCTTTTGTATTTATATCACAAAATTCCATAAGATTTCAATATCTTATCTTATCTTATCTTATCTTATATATATAATTTGATAAGCCCGTTTCCGGCAATATAAATTACTAGGAAATGACTGAAAAGATTTTGACAAACGACCACTCCTTTTAACGGTTAGGAGTCCAGGATGTCGGGAGAAATAGTGGTTTTCCACGAAAATCCGATTTTAACAGAGGATTTCTCAGTTTTTCATTCTTTGTTTGATAACCATGGCAACCGTTATTCGGCACTTGGCTATAAATCTTTAAATAAAATATATCTCTATGGCTAGAAAATAATAACTCAATCTTTATTTGTTGGTCCAAATACACAGCAATTTTCTCTTTGGATTAATATTTCTCCTTGGATGCCTGTCATAGCACATCTAAATTGAGATTCCTAAACTGGGGCAACATTTATTTTTTATTGGAATTTTGATATCGTTAATTCGCATTTAAATCAATAATGTGGAGCATAATTCGAAAATTAAAATGTTAAGTTGTTAAGTTCGTGAACATATTTCCTACGTTTTGTTTCGCGCCTCATAAATTGATTTTAAAATAGGTTTTGGTTTGTATTCTAAGCTCAAAAATGATAAAATGATTTTGAATAATGTTTAAAAATAGCCATTTTAACTATCTAAGTATGAGTGTTGGTGTTCTTTTTTTTCTTTCAAATAATGGGTTTTGATGTTCATTTTAGTAAATAATAACACAATACAAATATATAAGTTAAGCTATATTTTAATTTTACCGCTTAATTTTGAAGATATGATATTTAAAAGTAATGTTTTTTGTACCCCATCTATCTTTTCACATTTTTACAAAAATACAGTAATCTCAGTTATGTTTTCATGTTGATATGTACTTAATTTTGAGGCAATATTTCAAAGTATCGTAATGTGTTGTGTACTACATTTATATTTTCACATTCTCTCTCTCTGACACTCTCTCTCACGATCTCACTAACTATTTCGTACTTTCTCCCCACACACACACACATACATACATACACAAACACACACACACATATACACACACAAACACACACACATACACACACAAACACACACACATACACACACAAACACACACACACATGCTCTATAACACACCATCTTTCATATTTAATCTTCTCTTATTCTCTATCTCACACTTTATCCGCCACACACACTCTTTACCCTCACATACACTCTCTATCACACAATTTTTCTCAAATTATCTTTATTATACTCTCTCTCAAACGCTATCTATCTCTAAAACACTCGCTCTCTCTCTCTCTAACTCGTTCTCAAACGCTCTCTCTCTCTAACTCTTTCTCAAACGCTCTCTCTCTCTCTCGAACTTTTTATCTCTTGAACGTTCTCTCACAAACGCTTGCTCTCTCTTACAAACGCTCTCTCTTTCAAATGCTCTCTCTCTTTCAAATGCTCTCTCTCTTTCAAATGCTCGCTCTCTCTTTCAAACGCCCATTCTCTCTCAAATGCTCGCTCTCTCCCAAAATCCCTTTCTTTCAAACTCCTTTGATCACAAACTCTCTAAATTACTCACTCTCTATATCACTTTCTCTAACCCAAACTCTATCTCAATCAAACTTTCTTTCTCTTAAACTCACTCTCTCAATTTCTCTCTAAGTCATTCTCACTATCTCTATCTCAATCTCACTATCTCACGCTCACTCTCTCTCTCAAATTCACTCTCTCAAACTCACTTTCTCAATTTCTCTCTTTACCTCTCTTTCAAACATTCTCTCTCTTAAACTTCCACTCTAACTTTCTCTCATTCTTATTTACTCTCTATAACTTTTTTTCTAAAACTCTCTTTCACACGCCCTTATATTTTTGCTCTCTTTTAAACAATATCTCTCCCAAAATTTTACCCTCACTCTTGATTCAAGGCCTAATAAATCGGTACATTTCGGACGGGTAAGTTTTTTAGTAGAAAGTTGAGTAAGGAAAAATTATATAGCCATTTTCCCAATAAAAATTTTAGAATACATTTTAGTGCAATAATCTGCAGTCATCGCTGCAACACTCCACCAGTCAAATAGAAAGTGGAACAACAAAGTGCTTTAATTATAGCTGGTAATTCTTTATTAAGAATCTCTTGTTGCATTCAAAACTTGTTCTTATGTAAGAAATTGTCTTATCGAGAGCGCCGTGTCTTATCGGGAAAGCTGAATGTAGTTTATTGTTTCAAGACAAGAACCTTCTTATTTCTATATACCTTCCCTCACTTCTTTACGGGGGGGAAACTAGACATATTCCTTTCAGAATGCAAATCTTACAAAGGACACAGGTAATGGGATGAAATTAACGTGCGGAAGATTCATCTACCTTCCACTCACTCTAACATTCTAGTCACGTAGCTTTCAAAGTTGAACGTAGGAGAATGTATCTGTTTAACTGTTTGATAGAGTATATAATCCGCATCGGTGGTTACGAGAACTAAATATCTGGCGCACATACTCTAGATTGCTGATGACGAGGAAGGTCAGGGCTCTAATCATTGTCATGGGTACTTAGAATGTCATCATCATCATTATCACCATGAACATCTTCCAGCCACTGCCTGGGTCTGATTGGAACATATAGCCTCTCCAACGCCTCCTTTCCTTCCACCACCTCTCTCCCTCCACCTTGCCCAATCTTCTCCTCTTTCCTCCACACTCCTCCTTAATCCCTTCAGTCATCTGTGCCTTGGTCTTCCTCTCAGCCTCCTA
>CABFWB010000010.1:452479-470537 GCA_902151455.1 Timema bartmani
TAAAAAAAAAAAAAACAATGTATTCCCGCACCCCGTACCCCTCCAATCCACCCCACTGATATGACCTTTCTAAAACCATAGTGCAACCTATAATCAAGTCATTCAATATTAAGTGTATAGCGAAGATTGTACTTTTAGCAACTCCTCCTTGAACCCCCCAATCCCAGAAGTATTTTTGGCTCCATTTATCCATATAACTCTTTGTATCAAGGTCAAATCATTCCGTTCCAAACACCAATGGCATATTATTTCACACTCTACATTTTTTGACAGGACAAAACTTAATCCCTCCCTCAAAAATAAAGTTCCTGGAAAAATTGTGATTCCTTCTGGAAAGCAGTAAATAACGGGGAACTATACAGTAGTAAAATAGTGGCATCCCTGCAAATTTACACACTCAACACAAAATAATGATTTATATTTGGTTTTTTCAGGAGATGTTACTTCATAAGTAGTTCAGTGGTAAGTATTTTGACGCATCAACTCGAAGGTCCTATCCGCCTGTACTTGTAACAGCTTTTGAACATAGGTAATTTAATTTAAGTTTATATTACTGCCTCTAAATTGAACTATAAGCAACATTTTATCAGTCACAAAGTGTACTTATGAAACTATAAACGTAAATATAACCTTTGTTCTGAACTATACATTTAAATAATAACTTACTGGATATCAGGATGGGTTTTTTTTTCCACATTTTTAAAAAATACTTACAATTTTATAGCTTCTCAAAATAATTACTAGCATACACAAACACAACATATCACACACGTTACATTGAAAATCACAAGCCAACATTGTGCATTTAAGTTCTGTTTCCATCAATTTGTATCTGAAGGAAAGGTGAGTGTCAAATCGTTGGGTTTGGAGAGATAATAATAATTATTGTTATAAATAACAGTCCATCACGTGTACACATATTAAAGTCCAATTTGTCTAGAAAGAGCTTTTTACAAAATACAAACATATTTTTTATGCTCAATATTGATAATATTTTTCTATATTATTTGTATTATTTTATATGGATTGATATTTTAAAAAATTACCACTGTAGATAACATGACTTGATGTAAGAATACGTGAGGGTAAATATAGTAACTTTCCTATCTGTCAGATAAGAAAATGAGTTTATACCCTGACTTGTAGACTTTCTTAATCTTCAGGGATAAAATTAATAGATTCATTTCACTATTATCTTTATCTTGAAATGTCTTTTTTTTTATATATTACATTGGGATGGACTTCTTCCAAAATTTTAGCGGTTCTACTTTCTATGTATATTCTTTTACTTTGATCCTTGGTACTAAATTTTACTCGATATATAAAATCGGCTAAATTAATTCCAATGTCATGGTTTTCAAAAAAATAAAGCAGGAAACTATACTTGGACGAGTTTTCTGGTTTTAGCGTAGTATTGTATTTAATTTATCGGTTAATCAGCCGTGGGCTCTTGAGTTAAGAAACCTACCTTACCAAAATCACTTAACGAGGTTGAATTAAAATGCAGTCTAATGATGAATGATTAGACATTTCTAGAATTTGGTTTAAATTTACTCATTTATAATGGGGGAAAAAAGTATTTACCATTATTTTGATAAGAAGTACTTTCTGAAAGGCCTTATTTCGTAACAGAATCCTACTCTATAATAGTATTTTAGTAGGATAAAAAGCAATACAGATTGGAATTCCTTCTACCGTTCTGGAAGGTCTTCTAGCCTACCAAAATACTACAATACAGTAAAATTCTGGTATGAAATAAGGCCTTCCAGAACGGACTTAATACCAAAATCAGGGTGTAGCTATTAAAACTACAAAGCTTAGCCTTTACCATAATCATTTAACTTGTGCAACGAGCTAAATATTGTATTTTGAGAGCCATATATGCTATCGTAGGTATTTTATGGTTTTTTTTTAATGTTGTGTCCACCTGTTGAAAATATTTGTACACACGTTAACATCTAATTCTTAGTAAAATACAGGTGTCGGGTGTTATTTAAAAACATTGAGATTATTGTCTGTTCCTAACCTGAGTAGGATACAAATCAGACGACAGTAATAATTAATATAATATAATTATTAATATTTGATGACAATAGTAACCCCATTCATAGCTAACACCAAAATAAATAATAATTTTTCAGTCTTGGAAACAAAATACAATTTTCTAATAATATACATATTTCCTGAGGATTTGGTATTAAAAAAACCACTTGATTTGCAATGGCATGTACAATTCTGTGTGGTAAGCTAGAGAAAATTAATTGAATTCACTAAAATAAATAAAAAAACTATTTGTTCTTATATTTCTTCATATAGACTATTCATACCGAACATTTTAAATATGAAAATAAAAATACCATATATTTTTGAACTTTGCTTTAAAATATATTTCTTTGTCGAATAATGAGTGTATTACTGGTGACAGTTCAAGTTTAAACATATTGTGTTACTTATTAAATTTGTTTGAAAATCACACAGTATTTGATTAAAAAAAATACTACTTTCAGAGTGAATATAAAATAATCAACTTTTTTTTTTTCGATTTCTCTTTAATTGTGATGAGAATGTACAGTAAACCACGTAACATATTGCCCCTCGTAGATTTAATATACTCACATTGAAAATTAGATTATTTGTTTTAATCATATGGAACGGATTACATGTTATTAATTCTATAAATTTGGGATATTATCAGAGTTCACACACACACATTTTAATTTAGTGTGCTAGCCCTTCATATTGGGTAAGTTGTCTATTAATGACTGTGTCCAGTCCTTGTGTAATGTCATATGTATATATTTCCTTTCAACTTAAAATAGCAGAAAATATTGCATTTGTACATCGTTGTGTATTCGGACATGACCAATCACATCATGTTTCTGTGACATTTGATGGGGTTACTAGAGTCTTACTTCTACACAAATAAGGTAAAAGGTGCAAATATTTACAATTATTGTCATAGGTTACCATTTCTAAAGTGGCGTGTATAACATTCAAAAATTGATAGTAAGACTATCTCTTAGATGATGAAAAAAGTGTAGTAAGGTACAGGAGGCGAGGAAGACTTTGAAAAAGATAATTTAACACAAACATTTACAATAGCTAGTTGTTTTTCATAAGAAATATTTAAAAAAACACTACAGTCCAATGAAAAAATGGCTTAGGCTGTATCAAGTCTTTCCTTGCGTAATTTACTTTAAACATTTTTTAGATACCATTGCGTTTATGTTAGTTTATATATACTTTTAATAAATTTGGTAACTTTTTGTATGGTTCTTTAAAAATAAATTAAAACTAGTATTGTAATACAATGTTAACTATACCATCAGTAGGAATAATGTTGCGTGTAAATACTATAACTTTTAAAAATCACACATTTGGATTGGTTTTTGGTGAAATGTTGATGTTGTGAACAACTCTGAGAAAAAAGGTTCAGATTTAGAGTGCTATGTGCACCATTATTCCTCTGTGAACATAGTTTCTGAAAATGTGACTTATACAAGCACAACCATCCCGACACATCAGAAATTTGGTAAAATTTCTTTTTTTTAATTTTGCACATCTATCAAACCTTTTTCTATAGCTGATTTATTTTTAAATAGTTTAATACATTTCATTTAACACATAAAGCATTTATAAGGGGAAAAGAGGCAGTTTAAATTTTGTTCTTGAATGGATTAGAGGAATCTACATATGTTTCATAATGATATGTATTACACATAAATTATATAACGATAAATTGGATTTATGTGATGAATACATAATGATATGTGATAATTATTTCGATATGATTATATTTAGGATATGATAAAGTCATCATAAAATAGCATGTATTGAATATGATAAATATTTGACATGGTGGATATTTTAACAATCCAAATTATCTGTGGTTGTAGAGCTAGGTGTTCGAATAATTCAAGGAGAATAGGGAAACCAAAACTATTCGTTGCATTTTCAATGTCACGTTACTAATCATAATTTTTTTTATATCCTTCTTTCTCTGACACATACTAACTTAGATATAATACTGTTAGGTCAATACATACCCAGATATTTACTTAGACCCAATACTCACTATTTTGTAATCCGTACATAAGATAATAGGCTGATTAAAATAAAAATCGATGTATTTGGTATCTTCTTAAATATTCCACTTTTTTCTTTGACCATTTAAATTGCTTACAATTTCATAACAGCTAAACGTTTGACTCTTGTCAACTGCTATTTCTTTAAATCCAAATTATAAATAAATACATTTAAATAAGAATATAGCTTCAATTCAATCAATTTATTTTTTATTTTCTAAAAAGTAATATGCTTTTAAATATAAATATACTTTAGTTGAATTTTATTAGTTTAGTACTTTTATGATATTTTATAATGTATCTATAATGTTATAATATTTTTATGATGTTTAGCGGCACCTCGACACAATTTTTATTATTATATTCAAAACCAATAGATTTTTGTAGTAAAACCAAAATTCCAAATAATTTAACAACTATTTGAAATAAACAAGTTTTTTCATTACTTTTTTACAGAAAGAATTAACAATCGCAAACATCCAAATTATTTAATTACTCGGCAAACTTAGCTCTAAATAAGGAAGCTTAGCTTTATTTTAAAATCTTTTACTTCCCTAATTCTTTTATTTGTTGGTATCAAAATCAACTTTGGTCTTTTGTATCACTCTATTGAGTCACAACACTTAAGGTTGGAGGGAAGGGAACACGAATTAAGGATAGTATTTTTGGGGCTTTTGGTATCAAAACTTTTTTTTTGTCAAAAGAAATCGGATAGTTCTCCAGTATAAACATAGAGTTTAATTTTCTTCACATGGTGATATCAACAATTGTAGTTATTTGAATATCTGTCAAGTGCACACTGGAATTTCATGATAACTTTTTTCTTCATTTAAAAAATTCCTCATCTAATGCCACTATGCTTATGACAGATGTTCAAGAACTGCTGAAGTTACTGTGTGAAGAAAATTAAACTCTATATTTCCAGTGGAGATTTTTTTTATGTTGCCCATAAAAATGTTTTAACTATTAAAAAAAACCTCCAAAAACAGTGCCCTCAACTTGTGTTACATAAATTTCCTACTCTCCACTCAATAGATACATCTCAACGTTATTAAGTTCGCTGACTAACTAATTATTATAGATAACAAAAGAACTTATTTTATTTTATGCAAGTTTATTACCTACATTTTATTTACTAAGATTTTGTCAAATCTAATCTGACAAAAAAAACCACTCAATTTGATTGCATAACCACCAGTTTTAGTTGTTGGTTGCATCAAAGTTGTGAACATTTCAGTTGACTTTTTGATCTGTTAAATCATAGATAGGCCATTCAGTGGAGTAACACGAATTGTTTTCAAGAGATATATCTTCTTCTTATCTTTTTTTTGTCTAACTACAGGTACATTTACTTTATGGGAGTGAGAAAATCTTTCAACGGTGACTCACATCACAGCTACAGTTAGACAAGGAAGCCACTTATGTGTGTGCGACATTTTGGAGAAGGCTTTAAGTCCTAATCACAGATTTAGTTCTAGTTTCATTATCAGACTTGTCTAGGCACAAATACACACAAGAAATATAAATGAATAATACAGGGTGTTTATAAATTACTCCCCCTCAGCCCCATCCCCTCGTTATCTTAAGAGCTGTATTCAAATGGTTTGCAATGATTAGTAACACAACTTAAGAATTTTCTGTTTTAATTGAGTAAAGTATTACAGTTCATTCAATAATTTAGTAAATCAGATATTTCTTAAAACAACGAATTTATTAAGGCTTACGATGGGGTGAATAATTTATGGACACATTGAATTTTTTCAAAGGGCTTTTTGAAATTATTGTTTTCCTTACACTTGTCAATGGTTTGCGTTTTTAAACTTTTTTTTTTTAACTTAATCATGCAAATTTGTTTTCCAAGTTTACTTATTATTTTTGATTGAAATAAAAATAAATCATCACATCTAAAACTAATTTTTTTTATAGAAGATATTAACTTTTCGATACATAGTTTACCAGTATAAATGTAGCTACGGCCATGTTGAATTTAAATTGCAAGGTTTAATATTCGTTCACAGTGTTACCTTGTCACTCACAATTCTTAAGATAGTAGTGGTTAGGGTAAGTATTTACAACGTCCTGTCTAGGTAACAAATATTTGTTCTAGCTCAAATCCACAATTATTATGTTAAATATTTAATAATGAGACATCAAGACATTATTGTCAACCACTATTGTATACAAAAAAAATCAGAACATTTGATCATAATAATGAATATCACTTTGATTTTCCTAGAGTATCACAAAATTATCTTAAAATTTGAAAACATCAATGAATATTTTTTTATATAAGATTATTATAACAATGCAATTTAATATAAGTATTAATAACATATATGAATACAAAGTACCTGGCAGGTACATAATACAAATTATATTTTCCATCTAGTTGAAAGCATTAAAATCTCGTACGCAACACTATTTTTCACAGAAAACAAATATGTTCAATTTTTTCTTTTTAAAACAATCCAACATATTTATCAGAAGTTCTAGTTTGAATAATTCAACATAGTACTGTAACCAGTATAAATTATTAATTCTATCACATAATCAAAACATGACTTAATATAATATTTTTCTTTGAAAAACAAAATTAATTTATAAGGATAGGACAATTCTGACTCAAATATTATTTACATATGGCATAGAATAATAATTACATTAGGAGTGCTTAGATAATATGAACACATGGTCGATTTTGCTTTTATTGTGAGTACTGATTATGTAACATCTTTGTATTAATTTATTAAATTTATTGTTTCCATCTTTAATCATGTGCATTAAATTGTCAAATCTAACAAAGAGATCTATTGGTAAATAACTCTCAAACTGAATTACATATTTAAAGTGAATATTCCTCACTTTTCATTTAAGCTAGACCACGTTTAGATACACTAAAAAAGTGTTCCTCAAATAAGTTCTCACAAAAATCTACACAGCTATATTATAAACTGTCATATTCTTGTTTTACATCAAATTACTTTTTATAGGTATTTTTTCCTGTGAGACTATTATATATTTTGTGTTAATATGTTATAACGAACGCTATTAATAGAAGGCCAAAAATTATCTTTTAAGTTTTTTTTCAGATCTCTATTTAAAAATTATTGTCAATGTCGCTTCAAATATCTACAAATTTGTTTTTAGTTTGAAGCATGGATATTCTTATCGTTTCACAGTCCACTCACCAAGATAAACACATTTTTTTTGGTGCCATAAATTAGAAAAAATAATAATTTTGATTTCATAAGATATATTTAAAATATTGTGTAACACATCACCTTTCAACATTTAACTAAGCAGGGACATATTGTTTCTGGTTGATTTACGCTCCTATTTACTTTTTATCTTTAATATTAACTGTAGTAAGGGTAACCCTTCTAGCTTGATAACGTTTTGTCTTATTTTGATCTACTTTCTATAAATATGTTTTAACTTTATAACCAAATAAAAGGTTTTCAGTATATTTTAACATCTCAATAAATACAACATAAAAGCTTTACTCATATCACACTAATTATAATATTTTAAAATAATCTTAGGGTAGTCTATGACAGTATTCAAGTAAAATTATGTGGTATATGTTGGTGATTGCTCTTGAAAACCTTAAGATGAAACTACCTTAACTTTTAGTCTGATTAGTTCAATGATTCTAGATTAAATAAAAAATGTAAAACGTTGAATTATTACATAACTGGCTTGCATGCAAGTAATATATGTGACGCACATAGGCTTGTTACACATATCTGCAGCATAAATATTTAATTTTAACTAAATATAATGGGTGACTTTTAAACTATACTACAGGGAAATTCAAAACTTATTATATTAGGAGCTGTGCATAAATCACAATTATTATTAGTGTTAACTTGATTCACACCGACAAGTGATGATTGGAAACATATTTACAACCAAACACCGTTGGCTTGTGATGGCTTATTAGTAAGGCAACCTTATTTGCTGTAAATCAAGCTTTATCAATATTTCCCCTTCAAAGGATTTAATTTTTCTATACATTGAGATATTTTTTTTAGGATAATTTGTATTTAAACCTTAGGCTTTATTATTTGTTTATGTTTCTTGATGGTATAATTTAAACACTGCTCACCGAGAGAAATGTTTCAATCAAGTATTGAAAAAAAAAATTGTTATGTGTTTGTGAAATTAAATTTGAAGTTAAATAAATGTTTATATTTTAAAGCTCTTATAAAACTAAAAATTTGGGTGATAATTTTATATTTGGGTGTATTTGAAGCAATAAAATATAAAGTTAGAATGTAAAAACCTCTCATATGAATTAAAGTCGTTATTTTGTAGTATGTTTATATCTAACTTTATACCTGATAATATTTTTGAATTTTTTTTTCAAATTTTAATGATTTTCTACAAATTAAAATTAAAAGTATATTTATAATATTATATTAGTAAAATATCTCACAACCATCCTATATAAGTAAACAATTGAACTGGAAAAATAAATAAAAACAAAAATTAAATAAAAATTCTTGAAATAAATAAACAACTTCAAATAATTACTAAAATTAAGACATAATTAAAAATAATTATGAAATAAAAAACAGGCAGGTGTTAAAAGATACTTTCAATACTTTAAACCATTTTAATTCAATTTATATTTACAAAATGTTGAAATTTACAAGATAGTTTTCAAAGAATTGTGTTTTATTTAACGTAGTATTTTAAATCTTTTGAGACAGTATATTTTGTGAAGCAACTTATGGACGGCCCCTCATAAAGTATTTGTAATCCTAATAAAATATTAACAGAATTATATTATATTGTGCACGCTTTCATACTTTATGGGGTTATTTATAGAGGTTGTGATCCTATTTAACATATACATTTACTAAATATCTCTAATGGTAGTATAAACTGATTCGGCAACAGCCACAGGCTATTTTATTTTGTAATTGACCGTTCCTATTGGACATTAAGTACATTAAATAATGATATAAGTTTTATTTATTTTGAGACAGGTTACATAGTATAAAATATTATTCCTCATGTGAGCCTCTCATTCTTGCCAACAAAAAATTATAAAAAAATACGTGCGTCAAAACTTTAAAGGGATGTACAGCTTAGCTATATAGTATAATAATATGTTTAACACATTGTATAATAATTATCATAGGCCTTTCATGTTGGTGTGTTCCAAACGGTATTCAAAGAGTTTCGCTGTGTTATGTATACACTCATTCTTTATTGCTATTTATATTAACACTCTATTGTAAAGAGTTCAGTCAAGATTATTGGGAATCAACGAAAATTGTGGCTGGTACAATAATGTCGAATCAGTTTTTAATACCTCGCGCTTGTGTAGGGTTAATTTTTTTCTATGATGGCAGTTTAACATTAAAAAGTATTTAATTTTTCCCAAGTTAAACACGTTACAATAATTGATGCAACCTTTTTTTGTTTCAACATCAAATGTAATATTTGTATAAGGGGGCCGCCTACTGGTGTACAGGGATGATTTTCAGACGCTCAGAAATCTACGCATTATTTAAGAAGGTGTTTATTATTCATGGGAGGACAATATTTGGTATTAATGCACTTTAATTTTAAGTTTGATAATGTATATAAACAAATATTAAAAAAATATAACAGTAATTTACTTTCAACACGCTATCGCGGCAATACTCTAGTTCTGAGATTAAGATAAACAGTTACAAACATAGATCTAGCCTTCTTCAAACAAATAGATTTTTTAATAAGGTCCCAACAAATTATTTTTATTCAATTAGTATTGTGCCTTCCTACCGAGCTTAGGGACCCCAAGTTCAATTCCCGGAATGACCAAAAAATGTATCATTGGTGATTTGTGGGTTTCCCCTTTCATAGTGACTAATTAACGGCAGGGGTCTGTTTATTATGTATGTTCTAAATTTACGTTTATAAGTCGTGTGCTAATATTATCAGTTGTTTCAGAAAGTGTACTTTAAATACTTTAAAAAAAAATTAGAATGGTTTTAGGAGTTTTTGAGCTTCAAAACAGCCATTCTAATTAAGAACGACCACAACCCTTCAGATAGGCGGCATCCTCAAACAATAAGCCATTCAATATTGACCTCTACAATGATCTTAACTTCGTTCTTTGTCGGTACATGGGGCTAGGAGAGGGGAGGGAAGTTGTTGCCATCATAAAACAACAGAAGCGCGACACGCCAGGTGCTATGTGAACTAGGGCGGATAGTCGAGGCCGGTTCACTAAGTGTCGTCCTCGTCCGTCCCGCCCGTGGGGCAGCAGAAACCCTCCGTGCCGTCCTCTCGGATGCAGAAGAGCATCTTCTCGGAGGCTGTGACGGTGTGCGGCACTATACCGTGGAACTCTCGTAGGTCCTCCGCGGGGAACCACGCCTTGTCGTTGTCGTCTATGATGACCACCCCACACGCCCTGCAACATCACAGAACATAGCCAGGTCCAGCATTCACCGCGTCCTACTACCCGTCCAGGCTATCCGTATGTTCACAATAAGAGTTATATACAGGAGGAAGGTATTACATAAAGGGAATAGAATAAACAAGCTGTTTTTTGGTAAAAACATTTAGGAAAATGCACCTTAAAAAGGGAGTGGCCCAATTTCACTAATTATATATATTTTGAATAGAGCCCAGGATTCTCAACTCGGTAAGTAGACGCGTTACCGATTGAGCCAACGTGTCAAATTAACACTCAAACAGATAAAGATCTTACATAAAACCTTTTTACAAATGACCATAAAATTTTCCCAGACCTCAGAATGAACAAAGGGTGTTTACAAGATTTTGATCGGTTATTAGTATTCACAACAAATAAACAAGTTTGTGAGTAGATCACTTTTTTATTTACGTATCCAAGGTCCCTGCACTAGTGGACTAAGTGCCACGCTCATATATTCTGGTTTGCCCGTCATGAGGAATTCGGGATTTTAACTCCTAGTCGGGGGTAATGATGGTAATTTTTACTGAATGGTTCCCTATTACCTCCACACAGATACTGATACTCATTTTAATTTATACCTCCTTCCTTCCTATTCCATTAGTATAATTAAAATGCGTCTAGCCTCGATGGGTGCACACACATTAACACAAAGCTCTGAGTGTCGAATGTCAGTTTTTTTTAAATCCCCACGTCTTACTTACTGTTCAGGATGTTCGCATATATGATCATTATTCTCATGGGGTAGGGATAAGGAAGGAAGAATTTTAGAGGGAAGCTACCCGAATTTGCTTGGAAATATAATGGGAAATCCCTTAGGAAAATCCACCCTCAGTAAACCCCGACCGGGATTCGAACCCCGATCTTCCCGTCATTGGCAGCCCAGTCTAACACCGTGCATCATTTATCTACTGAAACGGGTGAACGCCAATTGAAGCCTCTTACCTGCATAAAGCGACGACGGGAATCCACAGCACGGAGATGAGCACGAGGAACGCGATGAGGATCAGGGCCCACACCGGCCACTCGTGCCTCTCGCTGGTGCCCTTGCTGGCGACCCACGCGGGGTAACCGCTCCCGTCCATGGCGATCTCCACGATACTGGCCACCAGGATGGAGAGCATAGCCAACGGGGACAAGTACTTCCAGCAAATCAGCCAGTACAGGCCAGGCCTCTTGCCCGTCATCAGCTCGATGTCGTCCGCGAACCTGGAGTAACGATATGTTTACAGATAGGGTGACGCTCAAGAACGAGGGTGAAATTTACTATATTTTTATTGTAGTTTTACTCCCAGGCTCCAGCTCGGCACTAAAGCTCCACTCATGATTAGGCGCCATTTATTGATAAAATTACTGCGCATCTATTTTAACGAGCAGATTTCGCCACTTAAGGTACACTAACCCTTAAATAACACTCAGCCTCGTTTATTGCGAACCACCCTTAGTCTGGTGTATGTACCATTTGTTTACTCTGGAGGGTATCATGCTTACCTTGCATGGTTCCAGTATGGATTAGCTTATAAGATCCAGTCATAGTGTAATACGTCAAGGTAAGCCTGGTACCTTTCAGGGTGAACGAAGTGAACACACTACTATTTCAAACATGTGTCCAATTAGTCAGGCTTATGAGCATCCTATATATAATTCGACCATGTATCCAATTAATCTGATTTATGAGCATCCTATATATAATTCAAACATGTAGCCAATTAGTCTGGTTTATGAAAATCTTATTCTAATCCAACCACATGATCGGGTTTATGTAAACTCTTTCAGCAGTGTAGCTACATAGCCTGGTATCTAGTTCAACCCTGTATAAATATAGTTTGTATAACACTCAGCCTCGTTTATTGCGAACCACCCTTAGTCTGGTGTATGTACCATTTGTTTACTCTGGAGGGTATCATGCTTTCCTTGCATGGTTCCAGTATGGATTAGCTTATAAGATCCGGTCATAGTGTAATACGTCAAGGTAAGCCTGGTACCGTTCAGGGTGAGCGTAGTGTACACACTACTATTTCAACCATGTGTCCAATTAGTTAGGCTTATGAGCACCCTATTATAATTCGACCATGTATCCAATTAATCTGATCTATGAGCATCCTATTATAATTAGATCATGTAGCCAATTAGTCTGCTTTATGAAAATCTTATTCTAATCCAACCACATGATCGGGTTTATGTAAACTCTTTCAGCAGTGTAGATACATAGCCTGGTATCTAGTTCAACCCTGTATACATATAGTTTGTTTTATATGCTCTCCGTTTATCCTGACTAATTACACTATGGCCATATTTCATTTGCTAAGCCGGAGTGGAACCAAGTAGGGTAGGCTTTTTATTGCTCGGTATAAATGGAGCTTACGCCCTGTTATAATTCAACAGTCTACCTCCTCTTCTTATAAACAGGCGTGCTACTGACCAAGCCAAGGTGCAACACCTACTCAGCACTCAAGTAAGTGCGCCTAGAAGTTTTCTTACAATGCAATGTAAATTGCTTGATCCTAAGTAAAAAACACTTATATAAGATACATTGAAAATAGACTCTCACCTCTTTAATCCATAAACGTATGAAACACCTATACACTCAAAGAAGGCTATGATAAGCAGTGGAAAATTCCCGCTGAAGTTATCGAAGAGAACGAATACGTAGCTACCTGCGCCGTGGGCAAAACCCATCGAGATGCCGCAGCAAATTAGGCAAATCACACCTGAAAAATACCCAAATAATGGAGATATTATATTTTATTAGCTTAATAGGGTTGCCCGTGGATAGCGTGGCTAACCCTTGCATTGTTTTTTTTCTTTGATTCAGACAGAATTTGTTTTTCTTCAAACCCAGTTTTTAATTAGATCCTTTCAGAATTCCGGCTTCGAGGTACACATGTTTGTGCACAGGGGTCACTAACATTTAAATATCAGACCTCTGCGGGCAATAGATATTGCTTAACGCTCATGACAGACACAAAATCTTCATTTTATTAATATTGATAGTTTCAATCATATCTCTAAGTCCGACACTTTAGCCCATTCAGTGGCACTTTGCTTACTGAGCTAAGGGGGGTTGTGATCCCTGACACGACCAAAACATCTATCCCTAAGCAAATTGGACTTTACCATTTTCACAGCAAAAAATTAACAGAATGACCAGAGGACTAATTGTTAAATCTTTTTTAAAAGGTAATTAAACTTGTAAGGAAGATTTGGAAGTTGATAAAGGCCTAAAAAAAATACAACCAATTACTTAATTTCTTATTACATGAGTGATACATCACTTTCTTCATAATTGAAGTTAATCCTTTGCAAACATTTTTGAAGTTAAATCATGTCCGGTAAAAACGTGAAGTTTCATTTTTTAATATTAATATTTAAAATAAATATATCATAACAAACTCGTAGTTAGGGAACAGCGTCACACATATGTAGTGAAGGTGACTATATCCTTCAGCCTCCCGGGTGTAAACAGCAACAGAAAGAGCAGTACATACTAGGACTACAAACTGACCTCATGGCGTAGTGGTCAGTGCACCTGGTTATGAGCCTAGAGGTACTGGGTTCGACTCCCGGCTGGCAGGTTTGGTATTTTTCCTGAAGAGGGAATTACTCCAACGGTCACCATAGTTTGGTTAATTAGGCTTAAGCTAGGTTTAAGTGATTTTAATGGTTCACACACCATCATCTCATCTCATCGGGACATGGAAAGAGCTTCCACGGAAAGGATGTATGATCAGTACATTAGGGCATCCCTTGGACAAAGGTACACTATTAGTACTCGATAATCTTTCCACCAAATGGGCTAAGAGTGATCCCAGACGCGCAATATTCTATTACCAGGACTACATGAAATAACACCAAGCAGAGGTGACAGACCTGTGAGGATCTCCTTGCGCAGATTAGGGAACAGCTTCATGTCGACGATGGAGGTGACGACTCCTTCCAGAGTCCCGAACTGCGAGTCTATCCCGAGCGTGAACAACATCAGGAAGAACAAGATGGACCAGAACTGAGCCCCTGGGAACTGGTTGATTGCCTCCGTGAAGATGATGAACGCTAGACCCGTGCCTGAACCTGACTGGGAAGGGGAAAAAACACTTTTAAAGAAAACGTGAAGTTTTTTTCACGTCTGGGTTTGTGCATTGTATCTAAACTTTACATAATTTGAGGACAATATTCATGATTTTGAGTTACATTAAAGCAATCTTTATCAACGAATTCATAAAGTTGACTTTGATTAATTAGCTTCAATTACATTAGGCAGTAAAATAAGAAGGCTTTTGCTATAATTTAAAAAAAAATTGGAATGACACAAATTCTGACTGTTGATGTTTTAAATTAGTTAACCATATACAACAAAATCATAAGAAAGGATAAATTACTTTATCAATATTAATCTGTAAAGAGTATTTAAAAAAAAACATTGTGTAAATATTACTCAAAATTTCAATCGGTTCGGAACAAAGCACGATTTCTTATTTAAATTCAGACATTCTACGAATTGATCAAACACTGACGGTTTTATAATACATATTTTAAAATAATATATATTAAATTCCATTTAAGTTTTTTTTGTAAAATTAACTAAAATATAAAAAGTGTGAATAATTTTAGATATAGCTGTTGAGCTGCTTTGAACATTTTCCAAACAATTTTGAGAGCATATTCTGAAAATTTAAAAAAGACATATGGACATGGGAATCGAACTCGAGACCTTAGACTTAGTTCGTCAATGTTCTAACCACTGAGCTATCCAAGAATCATTCCGTGTCCAGGGTAATTCTTCACTCATATTTTAAGGCAGAGTCTATGACGGACGTGCGGAAATCGTCGGCTTCAAATGTGTGATTTTATTAAGATCACGAGCTATCAGATAACGCAGCCAACTTTGACTCGGTAGTTGGCTTATTGCTGCCACTCGTACAATTATTATAATTGTAAGAGATTGCATATTTAAGAATTAAATAGCCGAAGCTATTATTTATGCTTTAGTGATAATTAATTTAATTTTAGCACCGCGTCTTACTACCCGTTCGGGTTATACGCTTAAGTACTAATTACACTAGTGGATTAGGAATTGGGAAGGTTGAATTTAGAGGAAGTGAACCCGCATTTGCGTGGAGGGAGAGTGGAAAACCATTTAGGAAAAACCACCCCCAGTTCACCCGACCGAGATTCGAACCTCGATTTACCCGTCCTCGGTGGTCTGGCTCAACACGACTGGCGCGTTAGCCAACTACGCCACTGAGGCGGGTTTTAGTGAGGATTACTCCATCTAGACATCATATTATGAAAATTGAAAAAAATTAGACCTAGACACGGGAATTCTGGATAACTCAATGGTTAAAGTATTGACGTTCTGAGCCAAAGTTCCCGGGTTCGATTACCGTGTCCAGGTGTGATTTTTCAATTTTCAGAATATGATATCTAGATGGAGTAATCCTCACTAAAGCATAAATAATAGTTTTGGCTATTTGATTCTTAAATTCTGAGAGCAGTTTAGAATTTAAACTAGAATAGGACGAGGATTATTATCTACTTAGCTCAAAAGCAGGAGATGTAACGTCAAGGTCGGAATGTAGTAGATGGGTATGATAGCCCCAGTTGCGTTAGAAAAAAAAAACTTTAGGGATGATCTTGTTAAATTGAATTTTACAAAATGATGTTTTAAACAAAATGTTTCAACTTTATTGAACTCAAAATATTGTTTGCAGGTACGGAAGATGCCTTATACAGGGTGGGAAATTTAAAGACTACTAGTGGAGGAGATCTCCTAGATGGTGCGGGTGGGAAAAGTGGTTGTGGAGATTTTGAAAAGAATGAATGAAATTTAGGTACTACTAGTGGAGAATTTACTTATACGATTTATAGAGCCCAGCCATAACATTTTCCTTTATAAACTATATTTATTTATTTAGTCTAGACACAATTTCAATGTTCCAACATCCTCAGTGTCTTCTGGCAGAAAATAAAGTTGATAAATCATCGTTTTTACTCACTGAGTCGGAAAAAGATCACTATTTGAGAGCTATGATCACGCAGGACTGATGCGCGTGAGAAAACAGTTTAAGCATGGGTGGTCATACATGTTGGCTGCTTATTAGGAAATAAACCCTAAGTTGTTGTTGTTTTTTAAAAGAAATATTAGGTTTCTATTTAAATGTTATACATAAACATTTGTTCTTAACTTGACTCAGTAAATTGACCTACGTTGTCGAGTTCCTTCTGCAGGTCGCACTCTGGTAAGACAGGCATGAAGATTGTCTCCAAGCTACCGTTGACGTTCTGAATGGTGATGGGGCTTCCTTCAGGAGGCAGCGCTGTTGGTTCCAAGGCAGAGGTCCCGAACAACGACATTAGAGTCGCGTTCCTGTCGTCCAGGCAGCGTTCATAGATCATCGTCGCTTTAAAACCTACACAGTAGAACGCCGGTGGCTTTGAATTGATTTTTGTTGTTTAAAGTTAGATTAGAACACAAAGGGAGTTATCTCTCTGACCAGTGTGCACCTTATTTTAGTATTACATTTTAGTTAAGCACAAAAAAAAACTTCATGGCGTGAGCCCGCAAGCGAGCTATACCAACCGAGAGGACGCTGCCGTGTGCGATGATAGCGCCAACATTCGCAGATATATGGTGTCATTTGGTCAGCACAATGAACACTACGGCTGTTAATCTCAAGTTTAAAGACTGGAGCTGATACTTATTATTATTATTATTATTATTATTATTATTATTGTTATTATTATTGCTATTATTATTAGCACCGCTTCTTACTACCCATTTGGGCTGTACGCACTTACGCTAATGTGTAATGGTAGAGTGATTGTGAGATGAAAATGGAGGACCTACAGTTTAACGTGGTATCCGAACCACGGCGGAGGCCTGGCATTCCTCACATTCACAAGTTGTGATTAATACACATCTTGTCAGAGGTGAAGGAAGGGTTTGGAATTCAGATAAATCTGTACCGGGACCGAAGATTGAACCCCGGACCCTCAGCACAGAAGTCAGACACCTTCTCCCTAGATCACCAGGTCACCCGAGCTGCTACTTATTTATTCAATTCACTCCTCGTTTGTCTTCACAAGTCTCGGTTTTACCCCGTTCCAGACCCTCAGTTTCATAGAACCGTTCAGGAAGGGCCGGGGAACGAGCCCAGGAACTCTGACCACTAGACCACACAGAGTTAAGCACAAAGAAAATGAAATAAAGTAAGGATAGACTACCTTACAGTCTTGACGGCTAGTTGACTACTGCTGGCAGTTGCCAGGACATTACTGTACAAGTTGTTGTTTTTTTGCTATCTTTTGTAATGTTATTGTTATTAATATTAAGTTTCTCTCGCTTCGACTTCCACAGCAACAAAAATTTACTAAGATGGATGAAAGATCAATCTTAGAATACAGTGAACACATTTAGATTTGACAGCTCTACTTAATAGAGACGGTAAGGGGTGATTGTTTACTTAGAGCGGTGGTATTCAACCTGGGGTGTGCGAACCCCCGAGGGTACGCGAGGACATCTTAGGGGGCACGTAAAATG
>CABFWB010000010.1:470688-491437 GCA_902151455.1 Timema bartmani
TCCCTAAATTTTATGAACAAAATATATATGCCTTTATTTATGGTTCAAACAATATCAAAATTAAGGTACAAGTACAAATTAGGGGGCTGTGTTACCATAAAAAAAACACTTCAGAGAACTTCCAGAGGTGTTTAATATTTATAATTTTTTCTAGCCTTCGTCAATTGGGGGATGGGCCTACCAAACCCCCCCTGGCTGGCTACGGCCTTGACTGAAACAATACGACCTTGGATCGCGTCTCCTTCCACTACCCCTCAACTCCCTCGGTGTTTCTCCTCACCTATGATGGAAAAGACGACGATGCCGGCGAACATGGAGGTGAAGCAGTTGGTAAGGGACACCATGATGGCGTCCCGGTAACAGTTGTTGTTGACGGGGTTGTATGACGAGAAGGCGATCAAACCGCCAAACGCAAGGCCCAGCGAGAAGAAGATCTGGGTCCCTGCTTCGAGCCACACCACTGGTTCTTTCAGCATGTACCACTGTCGAGGGAAGAGGGAGGGTTACATTACATATACGTCCATGAGTGGGTTTGTTGGCACTTTTAACTATCATTAAAATTGAATTTCATGGGTACATGACTTACAAACTAACTTTACTTTTTATAAAACACACCATTATACAGTTCACTTTTAATAGGAATGGTCTTATCTGACAAATATAAAATCTACTGGATCTACTTTCACGTATTTATATGGCAAATCAGGTGATCTTCTTTCACATTATAATATGCTATTAATTTGGCCGCAAAATATATGTTTGTATTTTCTAAATGTCCCCTCCTTTTAAAATTGAACTGTAGCTTCAGTGGCGGTCGAATACTTATCGCTCTTGTCCTTAAAATAATTTATTTAAAAATATAAACTGTATTTCCAATATTCAAATATCCGCTTAAAAAGTTAAAATGGTTCAATACTTAAGCAGTTACAACTATTTCGTAATTATTTTTTCTTAAACACCCTTTGGTGAACAGTGATGTTGCTTTTTTCTCAATTTGTTTCTGTAAGAGAATATATTATTTCATTTATGCTGTTTGGTGGAATGTGATGCTCTTTTTACCGTTATATTTATGCAATAATTAATTATCCACTGGGTTAAGTATTATTCTTTTACCAGGTAAATTCCAGAATTTAGCTTTCTCGTTCTATTTCCTTAAAGTATGTAAATTAAGTCGCTTATACACACAATTAGTATTTGGCAGTAGTATTAAAACAAATAGAATTGGTTTAGAATAAATTAAATTGTTTCTTTGAATTGATATGATTAACTTAGGTTTTCTTACGGGAAAATATGTATTTTAACCCAACTTAGTTCAGACGGTAGCGTGTCTCTCTACTGAGCTAAAGGTCCCGGGTTCGATCCCCAAAATGGCCGAAAATGTATCATTGGTGAAATGTGGGTTTACCCTTTCACAGTGAGGAATTAAAGGCTGAGGACTGGATGTTGTGCCTGTCCTAGTCTTATAAGGAATATGAAGCTACTACAGGCTTAACAAGTCTGTAGTGGAGAAAATATATGGCTTGAATAAAAAAGTGACCCAGGCCATAGGTTGGAAACAGTAGTGGATGCAAAGTAAAATTATCTTAGCCATATAAATACTTTTTTATAGAAACGTTTAGTCCAAAAATAGTTTTCTAAGGAGTAGAAGTACTCTTCTTTTTTTTTGCCGCAGATTAGTACTCGTTCAGGCTATATGTATACATTGACTACGCAAATTGGTAGGTATGAGAAGGTATCATTTTAGAGGAAATATACCCACTATTGAGTGGAGGGCGACTGGCAAACCATTTAGTAAGGACTACCCTCGGTAAAACCAACCGATATTATAGTTCCTATCCCCCCATAGCGGGCCACCCAGTCCAACAAGAAAGTGACGTGTTAGACCACGTGATCACCGATGCCAGTTACTAATGTATTCAAATAATTACCTTAGGAGTGAAGAGATGCTTTAGGCCATCAGACATTCCTCTTAACGTCACCCCTCTGAAGAAGAAGATTATGAGGACGATATAAGGGAATGTCGCCGTTACATACACAACCTGAAACAATAATAATATACAATAATTACTCTTAGCCTAGTTGGTAAGAAGATAACCCAGTACTTATGTACCATTGCCTAGAGGATTCCCGAATGTACTAATCGTACATTATTTTGGTGGAGGCTATTTCCATGTCCTGGAGGTAATGGTGATAGTGAATATAAGGGTGTTCAACCAGTAGAAACTCTTGACCTAACGTAAAGCCTAATCATCCATATCTTGTTGACCTTTGGGATATTTCCCCTTTCCAGGAAAATACCCATGGTACCAGCCGGGAATCGAATCCATGACCCCAAGGCTGGTAGCCAGGTGCGCTGACCACTATACCAAAGAGCCGGTTACATTAACATTAACATTAACATTACATCTTAACACGTAAAGATGTTAATCTATAAATACCTTTTAAAAGCAACATGTTGAATAATATGCATACTCCTCGGCATTTCTAATAGATGTTGAAAAACGCATTGCGGTAGTTATATAAATCAATGTATTTATATTATATTATGTCACCGTGCCTAACTACCTGTTAAGCTTATACGCATATGATAATTGCTTTAATGGGGTAGGGTTGAGGAAGGAAGTAATTTAGAGGTAAGCTACCAGCATTTGCTTGGAAGTATGGTGGGAAACTATTTAGGGAAAACTACCCTCAGTAGACCAGATAGGATTCAAACCCCAATTTCACCGTCTCCAGTAGGTCAGTCTAACACGAGTGTGATGCCTTATACCTTCCGGTCATTGAAGCGGTTATATATAAACATATATCAAATTGTTTTGAAGGATAAGCTTTGGATTGAAGGAAGGGGAACGGAAAGAAACATAAATTAATGTTAGCAATACAATTTTAAAAACCTTACTAAATATATTATTTAAATGCCTTCAATATGGTTTCCCATCTTCTCGATAGGGGAATGCTGATGAATAGTTTTAGATTTCACCCTCATCCGGTTGTATTAGTTTGGTTATTCATCATCATCAACTGTTTACAGCCGGTGGCCGGGTCAGTTTAGTAAAATGCCTACATTTTCCACCATTCTTCCTCCTTTAATTGCTCCCATTCTTATACTCTCATTTGCACACTTTCTGTTACCTGTTTCAGCCATCTATTTCTTGGCCTCCCTTGCAGTCTTTTTCCTACATACTTCATCTCCATCATTGTCCTTGGTAATCTCTCCTTTTCCATCCTTATTGCATGCCCATACCACATCAGCATTGCTTTCTTTACTATCTCATGTAAGTTACTCCCTGCTACTCTCACTATTTCCCAAATAACTTTCTCCTCCTGACAGCTAACATGCTCCTCACAAACATTATTCCCATGACCTCCACTTTTCTTGTCTCTTTTCTATTCAATGTCCATGTTTCTGCTGCATATGTGACAATGGGTACAAAGTACGCCCAATACAACACTTCCTTGTTTAGTGAAAATTTATAACGTGTTTTACTATATATATATATATANTATATATGTATGTGTGTGTGTGTGTGTGTGTGTGTAACTTTATGTGTGTCACGCTTTGTGTGAAGTGCTTTATGTGCAAGTTACCTCTCCGTACGGGTATGTACCACTTCATATGCCTTTGTAACGCTCTTCAATATGTGTAGCAAACGCTGTGTGTAGTGTATAACGTTATGTGTACAACACTTTGTGTGATGAATGCTGTGTGCGCAACAATAATACGAAGGGTACAAGGAAAAAGGGGTGAAAGTCCAATCTTAACTCAAATTTAGTTAGTGCTGCCATCTATTAGAAAACCATGATACTTTTCTAATACACTTTGTACTATGGTTAAAATAGGTATCTGTCATTTATATTTAGATACATAATTATGGTATCTTTGTGGGTTTGAGATATAAAAGTTGTTGCCTTGAAAAACGATTAGTGTGACTTCCTCTCCCTAAGAAAAATAAATCTACATACCCAAGACTGGACTTGAAACTTTTTGTTCCGAAGTTTGGGTAGGGGGTTACAGAGCACGGACTTGTTTCTCTGCCATTCGTGTACACCTACTTGAACAGCTCATGTCCTAAAGGTTTCAAGAGCCCTCACCTTCCCGGAGGACGCTATTCCCTTGATCATACACATGTAGACCAGGATCCATGCGACGGCCAGAGATAAGGCAATCTTCCAGTTGAACAACTGTGGGGTGTTGATGTCCTCTGACACCATCAGGGTGGTCCGGTACCAGAAGTACTGAGTGGGGGTGCTTGTCTGGAAAACAACAAACATGCACGTGTCAAATTACTCTTGTTGATTTTATTCACCTCCTTGAAATAAGTTTAATTTGTGAAATATAATTTTGCTCATACCATATTAAAGATACGGGGGAAAAGGAGGGAAATTACAATTTTAACTCATATATAGTTAATGATGCCATCTGTTAGACAATCGGGAGACCTTTCTAATACACTTTAAATTATGGCTAAAAGAGGTATCTGTCACTATTTACCTACTAGCTCTATGGCATTAGGAGCTCGAAAGTTCATTGCGGCACTTAAAGTAGGCTACCTATCCCTATCTTGTACTAGTTATATCCAGTCCACCTCATTAGACCCTATATTTTCAGCTCCCTTCTAATGTTACTCTCCCATCTACGTCTTGGTATTCCCAATGGTCTTTTCTCATTGGGTTTGCCAGTCAATACCCTGAACAAGGTTCTAGATTCTCCCATTTGCGCTTCATGTCCTGACCACCGTAATCTATGCCTAACAATGTCTTGTGATGAGTACAGGGTATGTAGCTCATCATTAGGTAATCTTCTCCTCTCCCCAGTAGCTTCATCCCTTTTTGGACTAAATATCTTCCTATGCACCTTTTTTTCGAAAACCCTAAATTTGTTTTCGTCATGTGAGGCAAGAGACCACGTTTCACATCGGTAGAAAGCAAAAGGTAAAATTATTGTTTTGTATATTCTTAGTTTTACATTCCTTGTAATCAGGTAAGTTGTCAACAACTAACTGATCGTGTAATAGCATTCATTTACCCACTGTAATCTTTTCCTGATTTCCAATCTAATATCGTTATTGCTCGTTAAAATTGATCCTAAATATGTAAACCCATTAACACTGTAAAATATTATGTCCACAGTAATTTCTAAGTTATCATCCCCAATTTTTGTTTTTTGTGTGATCATATACTTAGTCTTTTCAGCATTCCCTTATAAACCTACTTACTTACTAGCCTCTAGTAAAATTTTTGCACTTAATTGCAACAGCTGCCTTACTATTGCCCAACAAAGCCAAATAAAAAAATTCAACAAAACATAGGTACTTCAATTTTAAATGGAGTTATCATTCAAATTAGGTACAATTAATCTATTATTTTTATTATTATTGATTGATTAAAATATGTTGGTCACTGTATTACACTTTATTGTATCCATTTACTAATCTAACATTCTGTCTAATTATAATTGATTTAATATATAATTATTCTACCCGTTACTGTATCTTTATGTATGTAGCTGTCCAAACCTGTTATAAGTTTTGTTGCTTTTGGTTTGAACTATAATAAAAGAAATGTAATTTAATTACTTTACAGGTGCCTTAACCAATGTGTCGTTTAAAATAGAACTTAAGAGTCTATTTCATTCCCGATTAAGCAGGACTAAAGCTAAATGATTAGGCTCAAACCAAAAAAACTAATCGATGTGAATTTTTCTACATTATTCACTTGACACGACTGCTGTGAAAGTAGGAGGGGAGCAGTTGAAGATAGTGGAAAGCTTTAAATACCTGAGGACGTAATATGTACCAATATTGACATAAACATCGGAAACGTGGGTGAAGAAGAAATAGGATTGAAGAATAATTCAAGCCTTTGAAATGAAATGTATGAAAAGTACTATAAGAGTGAAAAGAATGGATATGATGAGAAATGAAAGAGTGATATGAATAGTTAAGAAGGAGACATTGCAGGACAGGCTAACAAAGGCACGACTAAGGTGGTACGGTCATGTGAGGAGAATGGAGGAGAAGATAGCAAAGAGGTTGTTGGATATGGAAGCGGGGGACAAGAGGTTAAGAGGAAGACCAAGGGACAGGTGGCTGAAGGAAGTGCAGATAAATTTGGAGGAGAGAGGAGAAGACTAGGTCATTGTGGGAGAGAAAGGATGTGTTGGAGAGGCTTTTGTTCCAGCCAGTGACTTGAATATTTTCATGATGAGGATTATGATGATCCACTTGACAAAAAGGGAAATTTGGATCAGAGGAATAGTTTTATTTTTTTTCATTTTAAAATAACTATTATTTACAATATGGTAAAACTATTTCACTTGTATTGACATGGCACCTTTCACAGTGATTCACAGCGCGTGAGGTATATAATGAATGATAAATGATTTGCCAACAAAACATCCCCGGTACGTACCACACATTCAGGCTCCACGGCGTATGAACCGTTCTCGAAGTACACATTTGGACACGTTGCCCATGGCAACTCAGACTGGAAGCTCTGGAAAACGAAAGCGCATGACCTACTGTAAATGTTCAGCATGAAATATATTTATATCACTAACTTTGAAATTATTAATGGCTTTGGGGACTAATTGGAAACTTCAAATCCCAAATCTAGGGTGTTGAGTTGTTTGACTACCAGCAAGCTCATTACTGATGCCTTATTGGCAAGACCTAAGGCAGGGTGGTCCAACGTTTTTAATCCTAAGGGCTAAAGTTAATAATCAGTTTGCACCGCAGGCTGAAGATATATTAAAGTAGTTCCATCAATTTAGTATAGGCCTAAAAACACTTAATAAATAAATGTACTAATCTTCCAAAAATATATTATAAAATAAGCGCGCACGCACACACATTTTCACAACACAGTTATTTATTAATCAATTAAATCCATTATAAAATGCAATCATGACCCTTTTAAATACATATGTTTATTTAAATCATTAGCTATTCCACATCTTCCATTGAGGGTTTCCCTTTAAATTTCCTCCAAGAGGACCGTATTTTCACTGAACTGAACAACACTGACCTAAAGGATGCATCTGTGGTTTGTTTTTTATCGCGTCTTAGTACTCGTTCAGGCTATACACATACATTAATAATTGCGCTAATGGAATAGGAATGAGAAAGATATAATATTAGAGAAAGTAGGCCTATACCTGAATTTGCGTGAATGGAGCGTGGGAAACCATTGAAGAAAAAGCACCCTCAGTACACCCAAGCCGGGATTCGAACCTTTATCTCCCCGTAACGGATAATCCCGTTTAATTTGAGAGTGACGCGTTTGATTATACGACTCCCGATGTGGGTGTCACGCATTCGTGACCCTCTTGGGTTTGTTAAATGCCTATATATCTGAAATCACTTTAGCGAGACAATCTACTGAATACATAATTTAAATTAATCGGGGGGTATATGAACGATATTATGTCAGGACTCTGGATGTTATAAAAAAAGTTGTTGGAGGATATATATTAAAGAGTCTTGAAGTATATATTTAAACGATGCTGGGAAGGGGGAGGGGTAATTCCATCCAATCGTCTCTCCTACACCTAAATCGACCACTGCTGTTTGGGTGTCAATTTTATATATTATTTACATAAACATAGGTCAGAGTAAACGGAGGGTTCATCGTGTGGAGAGCTACCTGCACAAAGTAGAAGAGGCACCACGCAATGATGGTGTTGTAGTAGAGGGCGACATTGAAGGACACCACAGCACTGCTGATACCTATACCTCCCAGGTAGGGAGACACCTGGTTCCAAACCCCGATGGCACCCTTCCTCAGTCTTTGACCGATAGCCAGTTCCAGGTAGAATATGGGAATCCCCTCGATAGCCAGCATCACAAAGTAAGGGATCAGGAAGGCTCCTGAGGATAAACAAATCATTTACCTTCATTAATGAATGTTTAAAGAACTTTTAGCTAGTGATTATTAATTGGTTGTTTCCATTCGTTTAGAATCCATAACATGTACGATCAACCGGGATATTAAACACACAATGACGCTCGGACAAAAAAAAATCACAGTTATGTGCTGTTTTCTGTGTTCTTTACTTGACAAAAATAAAATTGGGAACAGTTTAATGTTTTGTTTTTTTTTCAATTTTGTTGGACTTTTTTTTAAATATCAATAAATTATTTCACTGGTCTCAGTTTCATTTAAAAAAAATTAAATGATACAACTGTACTGTAATACGACATTTAGTGCTAGCTGTATTACCTACCTAGGTGATATCCTTGAGATGAAAAAGGCGGGGGGTGGGGAGGTGGGGTGTTTCTTAAGGATGAATTTTCGCAAATTAGCTTCACTTAACATTTTATTTGATTGCTAATTAATTTGACATATATTTAAAAAATTTACAACGCATATCCCAATAGTGAGATATTGGTGATGATGCTAAAATCTATCATCATAGTCTTCAAAATAATATGATACTACAGATATAATATACTTTGTTATAAAATATATTTAATAATTTCCTTCACTTGAACTGTTTTTTTTTATATATATGTTATTTAAGTATAACACTATTACAAACACTTTTGGATAGTAAAATCCATTAACATGAAAGCTATGTAGAGTGAATCCTATGTAGAATTGGTTAAATAGGCTGAGAGAATTATAATAGTTATACGTTTTTACGGCCTCGTCCATCCCTTATTGAGGATGGCTGCCATAGGAAAGCGCACAAGAGTAGATAATGTTCATCCTTCTGGTGTACAAAAACATTTCACCTAAACTGTAAGGAAAACGCACCACACGGCTCAAGGTTCGTTAACAAAAAATGTTGCAAAACAATATAATTTTGTAATTTGTTACATTTGAATGTTGTACAAAACTCATTATAAAACATTTGAAAAAAACGACTCAAAACTGTCTAGCAAATTACAACATTTTTTATCTAGTCTGCATCATGGCACCTGAGGAAGATGTTCTTGTTTTGTGTAATATTGTGCAGAAAAAAAAAGGCAAAGAGACGCTTTTGGGTGCGCTAGTGAACTGTTATCTGATCTCCAACGTGATCACCGTTACCTGTTAACTGGGGAACTCAGAACTGATGGAAGTTTAAGGAACTTTGTTCGGTTGACAATCAGGACTTTGAGTACCTAATTAATTTGATTGCAAATCGAATAGAGACATAAAACACCTCTTTAATGGATGTTATTCCAGTGAAAGAAATACTGGCTGTAAAATTAAAAGCACAGAGCACACGATTGAAAGGGGAAAACTGGGAGGTTAACTCTAGCTACTGGGCTGGGGGAGCAGTTTAGCCAACTTGTTACATAATGTAAACAGTCTTGTAAACGGCGCAACATATTAGGAAACAAAAATTACATATTTTTATTTGATACTTATCGCCACTGAACGGGAAACTTTAAACTATTTTTAAAACACAAAAAATGTTATAAAATGTCGTATAACATTTGTCATTTGATTTTCTAACAAGTTGTAAAATATTGTTATAGAACACAAAGAGTTAAAGCTTGTTACAAGGTGTAAGCGGACCTTAATAACAGGCAGTTACAAAAGGACTCTTAACTAAAATTGAAGTGCTTATTCCGGGATCGCCTGGATAATATTAAGGCGTGTCTTATAGTGAATTTTTAAAGCCCAATAACATGGGGGATTTAGGAAATATAGAGAGTGTACCGTAACATGTGGGACCCACTTCAGAGGTGAACAGGAGACACAAAAAACAATGAAAAAGGTTCGTGTAAACATGTCTCCCATTTGAGATTGTTTACGAGTTACAGACAAGTGTTCTCACTAAACTGTTTTGTTGACTAGGTGTGTTCTATAGGTTATTCCTGATTGGGATGGATATATCATGCAGGACCTACTGGTTGTCCTACGCATTCCCCAGAGATACATCCAATGGATTTTTATTTGTGGGGCCACTCGAAATCAATTGTTTACTCAACACCTATTGCCAGGATTGACATAATTCGTCAACGTATACCAGAAGACTGACAACCAATTCAACAAACACCTTTTTTGTGTGGCTATTTTGATTGTAGTACAAATATGACTACAACTTGGAAACAGGGTAAAATGGGACACTTGCTTTTATGCATTTTTTCTCTTTGTTTATGTCTCCTGTCCACCGCTGAAGTGGCTCCCACATGTTACGGTACACCATTTATATATATAGTGGCTCTAAATCAATACAAAGTTAACCTAATCTTTGTACCTTTGTTTTTTATTCATGCAACATGAAAATATATTATACAGACACTATTTAGCTCTATTAATTTACTAGCACTAAGGGCAAACTCACTTTTAACATCTATGTTTATATATATACACCAAAGACTTGAGAAATATCAGGTGGACAGACAGGGTGACAAATGAAGAAGTTCTAAGAAGAGTGGTTAAGAAGAGAACAATTTTAGATGTGATTCTTAGGTACGAAGCAAACTGGAAAGGGCACATCGTTAGGAGGAACCCTCTTCTGCATGAGGTCACGGAAGGCAAGGTTTTGGGAAATAGGAGCTTAGGAAGAAGGAGAATTTAAATATTGGATGACTTGAAGGAAATAAGAAAATTCTGGTAGCTTAAGGAGGAGAAAGGACGGGGTGCATTGGCGGTCTAAGTAAACTGACAAAATAAAGGGACCTGTCGTAAGATTAAACACATAATAATAAGCATTTTCCTAACAAATATTGAGTTAGGGGTTTTGTGCGCTGTTCTATAAGTTTTACGTTCGTTTTTTTCACAGAAATGTTTGAGCATGTGCGCTTTGCTAGATCACCGTCTGAGAATGTCTGGGAGTTATAACTCACCCCCTCCATTCTTCTGGGCAAGGTAGGGGAACCTCCAGACGTTGCCGAGTCCGACAGCGTACCCCACCGTGGCCAACAGGAAGGTGAGCTTGCTGTCCCACGACTCTCTCTCTTCTTCCCCGGACTCTGGCCGGAAAACTTGCTTCCCTTCTCCGGAGCCTAACTTGCTACCTCCGCCTTTACCTCCCTGGAATGAACAGAACATTTTCTTATTACTTATTTACTGCTTACGACTGTGTGTATAAGTGCTTCACGTATTAAGGCTATCCGCAAATTACACTAATAAAGTAGGACTGAGAAAGATAAAGTTTTAAAGGAAATGTAACCACATTTGCGTGGAGGATGAGTGGGTAAACGCTTAAGAAAGATAACACCCTAAATACACCCGACCACTATTTGGAACTGATATCACTGTCACCGGTAGTCCGAACTATCGTGACGATATTGGAGTCTTAGTTCATTCAACCACCAAAGCGGGTTCCCAACAGCGTAAACTTTAGAAAAAAAAATTTGTTGGAAACAATCCAAAACTCGCTTGAACATCCTTAATAGAGAATTGAGTGAAGTGTAGTTAGTATTTTTATTTTTTTAAAGTCAACAGTTCCGCACACTAGAGCTGCAAAATTGTTTTAAAGGGGTCATCAAATTTCTATTCAAGTTACACATAAAATGTTTTATATGGCTCCAGGATTTTCAATTTTTTTTTTTACACATTACTATACGAATACTATTGTATCTGGGTAAATATGCACAGAGGTTTTATTTTTACAAAAGAAAAACAATTTTATCATTTACTATTTACAATGGCAGAGTAACAGGACATCAGAGAAATGTGCTTAAATAATGGAAGCATTATGCTCTACTTATGTTAGAAATATATTGTCACTCGTAGAAAGATTTTCCTCCAGTTCAATAAACCGATTTACATACAATAATCTCGTAGTTTTATTTATGTCCTTATGTCGCAATAATTATCACTGTCAAAAGTATAAACTTTATTTAATATTATTACTAATATACTTACAATTATGTTCGTATATCCTTATTTAGAAAGTATATTTATAACTAAAAAAAGTTGTACCTAATAAACAACTTTGTAATGTGTCTTTACCCTACCAAAAAAGTCGTCTATAATGAATTTCTATCAAAGTATTTCTAAAACTGATAAAATTAACTTAACTAGAAAGCCGTCTGGTCTTAAAACATTTACCTTAAGTAGTTTCAACGTTTTCATACATTAATCCAATCAATATTTTACTTACTCTATGGAATAAGGAACCCAAAAACTCACTGCCGCACTTACAAAAGTACGCCACCTATCCCTATCTTGAGATAGTTATATCCAGTCCACCTCATTACACCCTATTTCTTGAGGTCCATTCTAAATATCTTCCCATCTGCGTCTAGGTCTTCCCAAAGATAATGGGGCGGGTGTGGATCATGCACGTTTTATATGAGAGATTGTTGGCTTGATCAACGTCGATTCAACTAGAAGGGATTGTAAACAGGTGGATTGGTCGCTTCATGGTACAATAATAATCGGAAATTAAATCGCCAGTAGACTACAGTTCAGTCAGTATAAGCCAACCAGCCAAACGTTAGCTACTCTGTCAAGTATGTCCAAGGTAGAAATAATTCTTAGTTACAAGAAGAATAAGGCTGCCATGGGAGGGAGATCGTGGTGTAAAGTAGCAGTGCCCAACCCCCCTTGGGGGGAAAATGTATGTGGTAGCCTGGGGTCAAAGGCAGTGCCCCTGGTAATTCAACCAATAAACTGGTAAAATAAAATTATCCCTATCAACGGAGTAAATAGTTTTTTGACATCAGGGGCGAAGTATAAATGCCCCCTCCCACGCCCCAATCTCCAGTAAACCTAAAAATTATTGATTAAATGTTCATAGTGTACTATGGGCATATCTTATAAGCTGCATCATAGTGTAATCGGATAAGGTAAGAATTTCACTGTCATCTTTAAGGTGAGGTGGAAGGTAATTAATGGGAGACCATGGCAGTTTTTTTTTTGCAGTTTTTATAGCAAAACTTTTTTGACCAAAATAAATCACGTATTTTTTCAGTAAAAACATGAGAGTTTACTTTTATTCAGACGGTGATATCAACAGTGGTTTAATATCTATCATGAGCATAGCAGCATTAAATAACAAACTTTTTAAATGAAGAGAGAAGGTTGTCATTTAATTCCAGGACATTATTAACAGATATTCAAGAACTTATTAGGTCACCATGTAAAAAAAAACAATTTAACTTTGTGTTTCTACCGTAGCAATATTTGATTTATTTTCACAATTAAAAAAAATTACTTTGCTGTAAAAACTGAAAACACATACCTTTTCTCACGTTCACTACATACCCACTTTTAGGATGAACATAATAAGCATGAGGAGTTCTTATTTGAGAACAGAGAGTAAATTATAAATACCGTGACTTTTTAATGAATAGACACTTGAAGCACCTTTTATAAAAAACAAACATATTTTTTGCTGTCAACATTGAAAGTGTTTAACTATATATAGTATTAGTGTTGTTTTATATATATATTGATACTATCTATGAAAGTTGGCAGCTGCAGACCATATGAGCTGACATGAATGTGTTAAAGTAGATATAAAAACTTATTTCTAGCCATAAATCATGTTCAATTGTAAGTAAATTGGTGGAGACATGGACATATTTTGAATGTATCTGGATTAATCTAGCCTAGTTTTGTTTAAAATATACATGATTTTGAGCTCAGTAATCGGCTCATGACTTTGACGAAAAAACCCATTTACTTTAAATATTAGTAATTCAAAGGATACAAATGCATATACATAATCTTTGAAGCCGTAAAAAAAAGGAGTTAATAGTTCAACATAAATAATTAGGCAAAAAAAAGTTCCCGAACATTAATTTGTCTTCCTTCATTTTGACGCTCAGACACCCTAGCTACTGTCCCTGGTCAAAGTAGTACCTCTGTAATCTTTCAACGAATAGCTATCCATTTTACTTCTAACATTTATCGCTCATTTTCTTTAATATTTTGACTTTCCTCTTTGAAAAAAAACCTACATAAATCTAACACATGAACTAACAATAAATTACAGAACATTTAATTGCATCAACATTTATAAAGTCGTAGGGATACTTTTAAAAACTTATTTTATCACTAGGCCTAAATCCAGATACATCAATAAAGCTACCTCGAAAAACATACTTAGTGAACATGTTTTCTAAAATAGTTTTAACACATGTTCAAATTCACGTACGTTAAAGATATAACCACTAAAATGAAGTCTATCCACTTTCCAAGCTCATTACCTGTTTTGATTCTCCTTTCAAGGACACTTTACATTCACTTGTTTTGGCAACATACTTAATTGCTACCTGGCACTTGTCTTTGTTTTTAAAACTCCCATTAGGTCCCCCGTCGCCCTCCTTATTGTTCTTAGCGCCCTTTGGCACCACTTCACATTTCTTATCTTTGTCAGGGCCCTTCAATGGTTCTTTACACTCGCTGTTTGCACCGTCTTGAAGAGTCCTTTTCCTAACGATCTTCACTGTTGACATTGTGACACTAACACTATGTAGCCTTTTTAAAATAAAACGACCAATCTATCAAACAATGTCACTGTTGTACTTTTAAACGAATGTCACTGGAAACAGCGAATCCTTAAATTATTAGTAGATTACGTCGTGCAACAGCAATAGACTAAATGTTTCAAAATGTGCTCTCGTTTTATTATTTCTGTTTAAGTAACTTTGTTGACATACTAATTTTAACTGGCCATGTGAATGAATGAATGGTCATCATCTGTGTGACGAATAGTCTTGAATATGCATATGAGCGTGGTCATTTCCAATGTTTCACAACTAATCGGATGTGTTAACAACTAAATTGTTTGGTTGTTAATGTTGGTTAACTTGCTAGACTCGTGCAAAAATGATATATGTTCGTGGATAAATAAATACAAACTCTTAAGTGCAGGCAGCGGCAGTCTCCATTTTCTTATAAGTTAGGATGTAAGAAAACGCGAGTTAAGGTCATTATTTTCACAGATTTTAAAACAAAAATCTTTTTGGACGAAAATAGATACAATTTTGCTTCAAGTAATACGTTTAATTTATTTTTTCTGCACATATTCATCTCAACATTCTTTAGTATTTGTCGTGACCATCACGAAATTTCAAAATAACTTTTTCACTTCGTTTAAAATATGTCCTATTAATACTATGCTCATGACAAATATCCAAGAACTGATAAGCTTCTTTATGCCAAAAATTTAACTAAGCGTATCTACTGGAGCTATATTTTATTTAATTATTTTGTTTAAAAAAGTTTTTTCCCCATAATAATTACAAAAATTACTTACTTTAGCTGGCGTTCCCTTTAAAAATAAATACTAGGAATAGGTTGTTTTGGTTATCCAGTTCCTAGGTTCTTAGCTCCAAGCATTACATAAATTAATAAACAAATACACCCACCTTGGTGGCGTAGTTAGCTAACGTGCTAGTTTCGTGTTGAGCTAGACTGCCGAAGATGGGGAGATCGAGGTTCAAATCTCGCTCGGGTGAACTAGGAGTGGTTTTTCCCTAAATAGTTTTCCACCCTCCCTCCACTAAAATGCGGGTCCATTTCCTCTATATTCAACCTTACCAATTCCTAACTCATTAGCGTAATTAATACTTAGGCGTATAACCTAAATGGGTAGTAAGACGTGGTGCTATATAAAATAAAAAGAATACAATGAAATTAATATAGTTAACATGAAAACTGTTTTTAGACAAACTGTTTTTTACTATTTAAATATAATGGTATATGGTATATAGTATGGATAATTTTACAAATGCTCATATTACATAAATATGAAAATAATGAAGACCAAAACTGTGTATATATTTATGTGATTAATTGAATTTGAAACCGAGAGCCGAAATAATAGAAACGGAAACGGTGAAATATTGGAACAGATTCCTTAATAAAAAATATATATCCCTAAGTTAAATTCTATCACAACCTTTCTAATTTAAAAAATAAAAAATTGATCAACACTTTAATATTTTTATTTTTGCACTAAATGTACTCCTCCCATGTTAATTTGAAGCTATATCAGAGTTAAAAAATTTATTCTACTATGTCATTTAGCGTGTTGTTCAACTGAGTCAAACTCTTCATTATGACCTGAATGTGACAAGAAACCGGTCGTCGCTAATTGATTTGCTAATTAACAGCCTCATCTATTCTGAGGAGCCTCAAGACACGTGATATTCTCGTAATTTTTACCTCGTACTTTCGTTCAAAATCAATTCGTACCAGTCACGGAAATAAATGATCACTTTCTCTGCCGGTAAAAGAAAATCTTAAGACATTTTCGTGTCGGTCCCGCTGATAACAGTGTTTGTGGTAAGAACTTTACGCTTTTAGGGAACATAGAACATAAATTGTATATAGTGTAGTATTGATTTTACTCACACCGATAGGTACGTGCATAATGGCGTTAATCTCTCCTTGTCTGGTGTGCTGGTGACGGAAAGATCAGGGATTTTGAATCCCGACTAGGTGTGCCGATTTTTTTAAAAAACTTTTTTACACTCTCCCCCACACGCAAAGGCGGGTACATTGATATTTAAATACGGCATTCCTGATGAGCTACAAACTTACAATACAACGCTAACTCACCACTTACCTTGGTGTTCGGACTGCTGTCATCAAAAGCGACGTTGGTAGCGCCGTAACTGTTCGACATGCTGTTGTTGCCATTCTCGACGACGAGTCTACCCCTGAGTTCCTTCATCTCGAGCCGGTCCAAGGATCGCTGAGGGTTGAGGTTCTGAGAGCTCTGTCTCCTGACTAGGTGTGCCGTGTTCGCCATCTTCCCGCGGGCGTAGTAGGGTGTGAAGGTGCCTTACGCTGTGCCTTTAGCGGCCACGTATCGGGGCACACCCTCCGACATTATCTCTGGGGACAAAAGATGTAAACGTTGTTTTAATCGTACACCTCCGAAACAAAAATTATATCAACACGCGACATGCAAACTAATTTAAGGTGGGAGTATAGGGAACACGAGTTAAGGGCAGTATTTTTGCAGTTTAGATATCAAAACATTTATTTGGGCAAAAAAGAATCAAATGATTCTCCAATAGAAACATAGAGTTTAATTTTCTTCTCGTATTAATCTCAACAGTTTTTGAATAGGTATCTGTCAAAGGTGTTCTGGAATTTAACTACAGTTTTTTTCTCTCTGTATTTAAAAATTTCTCGTTTGATGCCACCATGCTAATTACGGATATTCTACTGGAGATATATTCTACTTATTTTGTCTAAAAACATTTTGCTATAAAAATTGAAAAACACTGGTCTTTACTTGCGTTGCTTTACTCCCACCTTAACTTGTTAAATTACGATTAATGCTTCACACCCTTCCTTAGTGCTTAACAAGGGCGTAGACAGTTAATTGTACTAACGGAGTCTACTAGAGAGAAGAAATAATGTGTCAAATATTATATAAATAGACCTATACACGAAGGGAGAAGGGGGATGTCTATGCATGTATAAGAATATGTATACCTCAGTTTTAGCTTCTGTGGTGCTGACTGACAGCTCACAGCTGACTTATGACGGTTTTGAAAAGCTACCAGACCAAATTATGTATCCCTACGCCGAGCCATATGATCTGCAAAAAACATGTCTTTAGCAGTTGTCACTTCTGACAGTCAACATTTAGGTATATACCTAAATGTTGACTGTCAGAAGTCAGCTGTGAACTGTCAGTCAGCACCAAAGAAGCCATGGAGCTACTGTAGATGGGTCGGATTCTAAAATGTGAAGTGCACCAAATTAAGCTTGACCATCGAATATCAAAAATAGGAAGGTTTTATAGAGCTTTGACACTATTGACATGACACCCCTAGTATGATTATCAACTGTAACTGTCTCAGAAGTATTTGCTGATTAATTGTCTCTCTTAATCGTGTTGTAATGTAAATATTGTTGAAGTAGACAGTCAACTGTCACCAACAACAAATCTACTTCCAAACAATAACAGTAAACAACATGCACAATGTGTTTATTTAGTTTAACGCCGAGAAGGCTTGTGACAGCCCTTAATGAAACAATAATAATTTCAGCCCAAAAAGACGCAATTTCTGTTGATTGGTTTGGGATTAGACCATTTATGGGTAATAGACCTCCTCCTGGTGATTAAATAAGTTAGTCTTTTATCTATCTTCAGAGGCTCAGGAGTTGAGAAACTTGGAAGATCGGGAGCTTGGAAGATCGGGAGTTTGGAAGATCGGGAGTTTGGAAGATTGGGAGCTTGGAAGATCGGGAGCTTGGAAGATCGGGATCTTAGAAAATTGGGAGCTTAGAAGATCGGGAGCTTGGAAGATCGGGAGTTTGGAAGATTGGGAGTTTGAATGATCGGGAGCTTGGAAGATCGGGAGCTTGGAAGATCGGGAGCTTGGAAGATCGGGATCTTGGAAAATTGGGAACTTTGAAGATCGGGAGCTTGGAAGATCGGGAGCTTGGAAGCTCGATGTAGTTACGCTTTAGGATAATTGCGAAGTCCAGATCTTGTGTAACCGTAACCTACTTGGAGAATCACGACCAGCAGTCGAGTTAACTGACATACATAAGAGCCGTGTACGAAAGCCACCATGCAACGGCATGGGCGGGTCTAAACGGAGACAAAAGGACCTCCCGGGTATCGACCCAGGTCCTACTTACTCTATCGCAGGTTGCTGACACGACGCTCTAACTTCTAACCTATCTCTTATTTTAGACATGACTATCATCAAATTAATTTGTAATTTTGTCATGTATTGTATTCAGTTCTTTTTTCAATAAAAGGTGACCTGGTGGTCTAGGGGTAAGGTGTCAGACTTTTGTGTTGGGGTTCCGGGATTCAATCCTTGGTCCCGACACAGATTTATCTGATTGCCAAACCCTCCCTTCACCTCTGACAAGACGTGTATTAATCACAACTTGTGAATGTTTGGAATACCAGGCCTCCACCGTGGTTCGGATCCCACGCTAAACTGTAGGTCCTCCATTTCATCTCACAATCACCCTACCATTACACATTAGCGTAAGTGCGTATAACCCGAACGGTTAGTAAGATGTGGTGCTAATAATAATAATAATAATAATAATAATAATAATAATAATAATAATAATAATAATGTTCTCAATAAAACCCTTTAAAAAAATTATATTCACTTTCTCAATCGCCCCTTAACCTTTCCCCGCGACAACCCATCATAAGAAGCACTCAAGAGGAGGCAAGCAGTGATCTAACACAAGTTTTTGTGTGTTTGAATGTTTTATAGTATATTGATAGCCATTACTTATTTAGGTTTTTAAACGTATTTATGGAACCACCCACCCCCACTTTGAGGAATCTATAAATTCCATAGGGCTCCAACAGTTTCCGGGGAGGGGGGTGGGTCCATACATCCTTCTATTCTACCCCCTCCTTTCTAATCCCATGTTGTCTGGATATTTTCTAATGGTCACAGGAATAATATATGTATAAATATTAAATACGAGTGAATCGTTGCATCTTTGGTTCTAAGCTATCGCGCGCTACGATTGATTCGAAGCTTTTTATTGGACAAGGTTCCACGTCAAGGTATATATAGGTATGAACCCGACGTAAAGTTTCTTACAGGGGCAAATATTTTTGGGAAAGTAATCTTAAGTTAAAATAAAACCTTTAATCAACTCTCGTCCCTGAGCTTGAGCAGTGGCGGTTCTAGACCAAAAAAAAGTTGGTGGGGCATAAATTCCTTTGTGTACTTAATGTAATTAATTTAAGGTCCTTTGCAACATATAAATACAAAATACACGCCTCAAACACAAAATGCATAAACATTCATATACCCTTTGGTTTAAATATTGATAACAATCTGTCAATGTTGTTTAGTGTTAATAGACCGTGCATTCATACTCGGATCGCATAGCTTACACTTTATAAACAGTTGACTTGTACTCCTGTTATGTAAGGCGCTAATGGAAAATAAATAGAAGGCAAATTGAAATTACAAAAGCAGTCAGGATAGGTATATGCTTGGGGGGGAAAAAAAACGACTTCGTGAAACGACTATTTGATGTTCCAAACAAATAAAGGCAAAAGATTGTTTTCTGAATATTAGTTAAACGCTGGTTTATCTAAAAATTGATTCTACGATTTCCAAAATCAGCAAATTTCCGTTTAACCTCCTATTAACCCTGGACCAATCTTTCAATTAACCTTCTTCCTTACTAAACGGGAAACCAACCACTTGATATGAAGGCGATCCAAGCACATCCGCCCACGATAAGAGTTGATTTTTGACCGGTAATTTAAAGAGGCGTAGGAACAACGCGCTCCTTCATAGCAGTTCCCCAATGTTTGAAAAGGATGATACGTGCACATCTTGACCCAGAATGTTCCAGATGTTCGATTTGGATTACGTGGGAGCCTGTTTTATAGAATCGCCACCTGACAGTCAATATACGTTTCCTCCTCTTAGTTATAACTCCCTTTGTTTCCCTTACCTAAGGTAGCCTATATCCTTCTTTGAGGCAACTTTTGTGTTCAACACCCGGGGAGTGACAATGTAAAACCACTTTTGGTGGGAATTTCATTCTATAAAGAGCTAATACGTTAACTTATAAATTAAATATAATGTAAAAAAATATATATATATCTTTAAATTTTTAGTTATACTAAATTACATTTTGGCCTAAAATTCATAAAGTATTACTTGTATTTGAAATCTTTCAGACTAAACTACTTTTTGGATTCATTTTATTATTTACATCACTTTTTTTTTTTTAGTAAAGAATGATAGTATTTTATTGAGGTTATGTAATATGAACTTAGGCTATGATTTCAGATAAGGCCGTTTTTATTAGCGACTTGGTTTATGTGAAAATGTGTGTCAAACACATTATTGTTGTTCTCTGTCCCTTTTGGACTTGTGAAATA
>CABFWB010000010.1:491478-505867 GCA_902151455.1 Timema bartmani
TTTTTTTTTTTTTTTTTGTGAGAATAGTGGCAATATGTAATTTCTAGGAAATATTAACTAACCATTTGTCTCTGTCTTTAAGAATTGTTATTTCGTTTTGCTCTATGTAACTAAAAATATTATTAGGAATATAATAATATTCTTATTTCTGATATAATATTAGAGGCAGTTAACTGTACCTATATACCTTTTGTTTCTGTTACTTTGTTACTGTCACTATAAATTTACTCAAGTTAATATATTATACATGTACCTACGGTACTTTCTTTATATTGCCCAGTCCTCTTAAGTAAGGCCATTTAAGTATGTATTTCATTTTGGAATATTTCTCTGTTAATATAATGTAATTTCTTATTCTATTGAAACTATTTCTCAACTACTTATAAACAATGAATTATCATTTAAAACACAAAACCATCCCCGTTCAATAAAATAGAATTTCAGCAAAGAAGTTGAACATTTTCCAAAAACTTAATATTATTAACTAACGTTGCTTTACTATTTGAATTATTTCTGGTTTATTGATCTCAACTTAACTTTTATTTAGGTGGATTCTTGTAAGCTAATTTTTTTTTTCACCCAATATACCATAAAAATAACTACTTGCCTACACTGACATTCTGCTATGTGTTATTTTTTTTTAATTTTCATGTACAATCTGTATGCTCCCAAGATGTCCTTTTCTATGATTATATGTTACTACATATTACATATTATTACACCTCTTTGCTTGATTTCTCTATGTTTAATTATTTTAAACTCAATTCCTCTGTGCTTAATTCCTCTACGCTTAACTCCTTTATACTTAGTACCGCTATGTTCATTCATTAATACTTAAATCCTCTATGCCTAATTCCTTTATATTTAATTCTTCTATGTTTAATTTCTATATGCCTGGTTTCATTATCCCTAATCCCTCCATTATTAATTCCTATATTCTTGATTCTTAAATCCTTAATTCCTCAATCCTAAATGACTCAATCTTCTATGCTTCTAAAAAGATTTCAACCACTCGCTCCATGCAAAGGTATTAATATTAATATAATCCAACCTCCTTAAATTGTTTATGTTCTAGAACACCAAAATCTATTTAGTCATTTTGATATGATATTTGGCTTGAATCCCAGATGAGGTGTGCCAAACATAAACTTTTAGGTTTATGGATACGAGATTAAATAAAAATCCCCATCCCTCCCGTGAAGACACAAATAAATAAAAATACATGATTATTTTCAAGAAAAGCCAATAATCTTAAGTGTAGAAAAATAATTAATTCAAAAGTTTCATAGAGGGATGGAGTAATTTAGGATTGAGGAAATAAGTATTCATGAATTAAGACTAGATAAATTAAGCATGGATGAATTAGGGATATAGGAACCAAGCACACAAGAATTAAATATAAATGAACTAAGCATAAATAAATTATACATAGAGGAACCAAGCATAGAGGATTTAAGTAGAGATGAATTAAATATAGAGAATTTAACTATAGAGGATCTAAGCGCAGCTTACAAAATCTAATATTGATCCGGGATTACTCTCAATATAAGATTCGAACCAAAGGTTTTTACAAACAATTATAGCTCAAGATTTGACAAAAGAATAACTATTACTTCATCAGGTTGACCGAGGAACTATTCATGGGCTCGGATTCGAATCAATGGTTTATCACTTCTAGCTACGTTGATTGTTGAGTTGGCATTTTGTTTAACTATCCTCAAACAATTAGAACTTGCAATTTGACAAAAGGATGATAGCTTTTCTCATACAAATGAAATTACACTCAACAATAAAAGATAGGGACTTTTTTACTCCACAAAAAACACAACTCAAGACTAACTCACATTTTGACATTAATTATTAGAAGTCACGACCAAAAAACCATTTTATTTCTACACTCATCTAGAAATAACCAGCCATAAAGGGGGGCAGGTAGAGGGGGTAAAATTACAGTAATTTTTTTGCTTGAATATGGAAACCTCTTTCAATACGAGCTGGATTTATTGAGTTACTAAGAGCGTGCATCACATGCCCATCAACTCTGTGATACAGTCGGCTTGAAATTGTAAATTTACACGAACACTTTTGCAAGTGGATTATTTCCGACCAAACATAAATTGAGATAAATAGTTAATAGAAGTTCCTAATACAGAACATTGTTGAAATATAAAATTATATTTGGATAGAAACTGCATTGGAAAGGCCGTTTTTGACCATTTTAGAATGGCTTCACAACTAAACATTGTGCACAAATCTTTATTATGCCTTAATAGGAACATACTATATCTACTAACAAGAAACTTTGTCGCTTTGTCTCCCATCGTCAACCCGGAAAATTTACGAGTGCACTGTACACATTTCTGGCATATCATAGGTATTCTCTATTCCTTTTAACTTCCACACCCCGTGCGAGCCGGGACCTGAATTGGGACTGCTATGATAATAGCCTGAATATATATTTCTTAATTTAAACCTACTTAAGACATGTTGGATAGTAAGCATAGTAATAATATATATATTATAATATGTAAATGCTGATATCAGTTAAACTTGTTTTGAAAATGGATTATAAACTTACCGTACAACCGTGATAAGTTTATGAACAAACTTGATCCAACTATTTTTTGGAGATATTTGAGCTTGATAATGAACTAACAAAATGTCAAAAATAGATACAATTCTTGATAATAAACTAATTACGAGACTACCGTACCACTATATTGTTCGTAGGCAAGTGATTTTTTTCTCACTTGATAAAAATCTTTCTACACGAAACACTTTAACTCATAGTAGGACTATTCTTCTACTTATTTTTTGTGCCCCGCGTCTTATTACCGTCCAGGCTATCTAAATATTTACACTAATGCGATAAGGACAATGAATATATGATTGTAGTAATTAATACACACGAATATTATTAACCTTGGTGGTCCTAAAGTAAAGTACACGCCACAGTATCCGATGCTCGTGGATTCTAACCCAGCCAGGGTCGACGGATATTTCTTGAGCAATAAGAATCAGTAGCACAACTTCCTTTGACGGGTAAGAAAAGCCGTTTGTTCCAGGTCAATTTTGGCATGTAAAAGAACCTTGGTAAGTATGTGGAAATACCTTTCCCGACAAAATTGATGAGCCTTTTCACTCTTGCTCATAGAAATTCTCAAGTTGATATAATCAGTCGGTTCAGGAAGTGCACATTAAATACCTAAATATAAAAATAGTAAATAAATACACGCATTTGCGTAGACAGAAGAGTGAAAAACCATTAGAAAAATATCACTCTTAGTACAACAAGATAAAATTTGATTCGACCTTTCCGTCAGCGGTAAACAAGACCGTTAAAGTTGACGTCTTATCCAACGTACCACCGATGTGGGTTTATTGCAATAAATAAAGTGCTTTTTAAATATATAAAAAGCCATCTATTGTAAAAAATTTCCTTTTATAATACAAATGTATTATTAATGTACTATTTTATTTAGTAACAGCAAACACATCCAGGCACAATTCAGTAGTTTTTATTTATATTCATGTTCAGTAGGCTTAAAATATTCAACAAATAATAAAGTGTTCAAAATCAAATATATTTACTTATCTAAACACATTTTTAAAGCTAAAAAAAAAAATCCTGGTTACCTTATTCCAATGTTGGCTATGGCTATTTTTTAACCTATAAACAATATAATATCTTGCTTAGGTGGCGACATTTTGTGTTGTTCATTTCCTTAGCATTCCTTGTGTTGGAACCGAGAAACTGGAATTTGTCCCGGTTCATGAAGCAGAAATAGTTTAAAGAATCACTTTGATGTAGGTACCTGCCTGTTCTTACACTCATAATACAACTTTTTTTTTCACCTGCCCTCATATTGGAAATCAATATTACCGTCCAAAAGTGTGGTGAAGCTTCGTACAATGTGTTTTGTTTTTATTTTTGTTCGTTCAGTTTTTATAAAACTCGAACAATGTGATATTCTTGATATAAATATAGCAGAACCATTTCAGATGGGGTTATTTTGAAAAGAGGAGTTCTATTGTCCAACATTCCTCCCGTAATCCCATCCATCCCACCTTCCCACCAAGCTACCTCACACTCCTTCGAAAGAATAGTTTATGTGTCTTAAATCTCTCTTGAACCCTCGAAGAGAGAGTTATTGTGATCGTCAAAATAATCTAGCTTTAGATTTTGATAAATGTCGACATGACCCCTTGAAACCGAAAATGTGGTTTCCGCGATGCCATCTGTCTGTGTGTGTTATATTTCGGCCTAGAGCCGAAACCATTTTATCGATCGCTCGGGCTAAAACTTGGTATCTAGGGTTTTCGTAGGGTTGGTTCCCTCGAGTATTTTTGAATTAGATATCCAACCCAAAAATTAAGAGTAGTTTACTCAACGTCAAAAAGAGAAACGATCGATTTTCTCGAAATTAGCTCAAACTATTTTAATTACATGTTGTGTCTAGGCACTGTTTAGCATTTAAAATAAATTGTAAGGAACTCCGCAAGGACTTACTCACTCCATAGTTTAAAAATGGAGATATTTACTCAAAACTTGTAATATATGTGAAACTAAATAATATACACTAACAAATCCAAGCGAAAATTGCGTTATACTTAGTTAAACATTTTTCGACTCTCGGATTTAATTTTTTTTTTTTTAATAGTTAAAGTCCTCACTAGTATATTTGGACCCAAAAGAAAGCGATCGATATTGGGTATATTATTATTATTATTATTATTATTATTATTATTATTATTATTATTATTATTATTATTATTATTATTATTATACACCGCGTCTTACTAACCGTTTGGGCTATACGCACTTACGCTCATGTGTAATGGTAGGGTGATTTTGAGATGAAATGGAGGGCCTACAGTTTAACATGGGATCCGAACCACGGTAGAGGCCTGGCATTCCACACATTCACAAGTTGTGATTAATACGCGTCTTGTCAGAGTTGAAGGAAGTGTTTGACAATCAGATAAATCTGTGCCGGAACCAAGGATTGAACCCTGGATCCTCAGCACAGAAGTCCGACACCTTAACCTTAGACTCCCGGGTCACTTGATATTGGGTCCACAAGGGTCAATACAGAAATTATTGGTCTTTCTTAAATAGTTGCGGAGATAAGGAAATTTCCGCTCCTGTAAATTACCCTGAAAGTCATTTTCATAGGAAAATGAAAATAGCTATTTTGTTTATAATCTTAATCAACGCCTAGATACGAATTTTAATCAAGATCGTTAGAGCCGATTTAAAAAAATATATTATTTTGTCTCTTTTCGCCCTTTGTTAAACTATTTATAATTTTAGGGTTAAACAGACACACAGACAGACGGCATTGCAAAAACCACTTTTTAGGGTTCGGGGGTCATGAAACGTCGATATCCATCAACATCTCAAGTTAGATTTTTTTACGGTCGCAATACTTGACCTTGAGTGTTAGAAAAGTTAAATAAATGGTACGGCACACCGCACAGACTTTCTCTCTCTTTTTATAAACTCGTAAGATTTCTGAACGGAATAATGTACATTGTATCATCACCACTCCACATAAGAACACGCATAAAATAATATACAATGATATAGAATCAATGAGAAAAGAGGCGCATCTTTGTCCACCTAAGAAAATTTCAAACAGTTTAATGTCTTCCACAAGGGTCAACACTTCGTATTAAAATTTCGATTTCTGGTTAAAATTTTAACATTTTATAAGGTGTTGCAGATCTTCAAGTCATCGCATTGATATTTAATTATTCATTTATACATTTTGACCAATAAAAAATGTAAATATTGACTATTGAGTCTAAAATGGAGATAGATCATTGCTATGCAAACATTTCTCCTAAGAGCTTTAAGGAAAAATAACATACTTTTTTAGATACTTATATTTAATTACTCTATGGCATTGGAGAATTATTGCGTTAAGACTTAAGTAGTATATGTTTACAACTAAAGCTCACAAAATTGTATTAATATATTTGCAAATATCTCAGAAACTGTTGCTTTTATAAAAATATATGTCAAATAAAAGTTTTTTATTTCTAATAGTCCTACAATTTTGCAATGATAAGTTGTTTAGTTTCTCAAATAGTTGTGGAGATACGGAAATTAACGCTTCTGTAAAGTACCCTAAAAATCATTTTCATAGGAAAATGAAAATAGCCAGTTTATTTATAATCTTAATCAACGCCTAGATACGAATTTTAATCAAAATCGTTTGAGCAGATTTTGAGAAAACCAAATTTTTCTCTTTTCGCCCTTCAGTAAACTACCCTTAATTTTAAGTTTTTATAGACACACAGACAGACGGCATTGCAAAGACTATTTTTTAGGGTTCGGGGGGTCATGAGACGTCGACATCCATCAACATTTCAGGTTAGTTTTTTTTTACGGTCGCAATACTTAAACTTTAATGTCCAAAAAGTTAAAAAAATTCATATAATTGCGTATAGATTGAAAGTTATTGATTTTATAAAAATATGTTTCGGATAAAATATCTGTATTATAAATATATATACATATTTGTAATGCTAAGTAATTTCATATCTCAAATAGTTTCGGAGCTATTATAAAAAATGTTAATTGACGCATCAGACCGGAGCCCTTAAAGCCATTTTGCCGAAATATTGAGGGTAGCCATTTTGTTTGGAATATTTATTAATGTTTATAAATGAAATTTAATCAAAATCGTTAGAGCCGATTTTGAGAAAATCGACTTTTTCTCTTTTTGCCCTTCAGTAAACTACCCTTAATTTTAAGTTTTAATAGACACACAGACAGACGGCATTGCAAAGACTATTTTTTAGGGTTCGGGGGGTCATGAGACGTCGACATCCATCAACATTTCAGGTTAGTTTTTTTTACGATCGCAATACTTAAGCTTTAATGTCCAAAAAGTTAAAAATATATATATAATTGCGTATAGATTGAAAATTATTGATTTTATAAAAATATGTTTCGAATAAAATATTTGTATTATAAATATATATACATATTTGTAATGCTAAGTAATTTCATATCTCAAATAGTTTCGGAGCTATTATAAAAAATGTTAATTTACGCATCAGACCGGAGCCCTTAAAGCCATTTTGCCGAAATATTGAGAGTAGCCATTTTGTTTGGAATATTTATTAATGTTCATAAATGAAATTTAATCAAAATCGTTAGAGCCGATTTTGAGAAAATCGACTTTTTCTCTTTTTGCCCTTCAGTAAACTACCCTTAATTTTAAGTTTTAATAGACACACAGACAGACGGCATTGCAAAGACTATTTTTTAGGGTTCGGGGGGTCATGAGACGTCGAAATCCATCAACATTTCAGGTTAGTTTTTTTTACGATCGCAATACTTAAGCTTTAATGTCCAAAAAGCTAAAAATATATATATAATTGCGTATAGATTGAAAATTATTGATTTTATAAAAATATGTTTCGAATAAAATATTTGTATTATAAATATATATACATATTTGTAATGCTAAGTAATTTCATATCTCAAATAGTTTCGGAGCTATTATAAAAAATGTTAATTTACGCATCAGACCGGAGCCCTTAAAGCCATTTTGCCGAAATATTGAGAGTAGCCATTTTGTTTGGAATATTTATTAATGTTCATAAATGAAATTTAATCAAAATCGTTAGAGCCGATTTTGAGAAAATCGACTTTTTCTCTTTTTTCCCTTCAGTAAACTACCCTTAATTTTAGGGGTAGATATCCAATTCCAAAAACCCCTCGGGGCAACCCTATGAAAACCCTAGATATCAAGTTTCAGCTCAATCGGTAAAATAGTTTAGGCTCTAGTTGGAGGTACAGACAGACAGACAGACAGACAGACAGACAGACAGAAATTCAAAAACCACTTTTTCGGATTCAGGAAGTCATGAAACGTCAAAATTCATCAAAATCTCGAGTTCGATTTTTTTGACGATCACAATACTTTCTCTACCTGTAAGATAGAGAGAAAGTAAAAATATATATATTTGCGTTTGGATTGAAAATTATTGTTTTTTTTTAAAATATGTTTTAAGTAAAATATTTGTATTATGAATATACCTAAATATTTGCAGCGATAAGTAATTTCATATCTCAAATAGTTTCGAAGATGTGATAAAAAATAAGAATTTAAGCTTCAGAACGGAACCCTTAAATTTATTTTGCCGGAAAAAGGAGCGTAGCTATTTTGTTTATAATATTGATCAATGCTTGGAAATTAAATTTAATCAAAATCTTTAGAGCCGATTTTGATAAAATCGATTTTTCCTCTTTTCACCCTTCATTTAACTAGCCTTAATTTTAGGGTTAGATATCCAATTTCAAAAAACCCCTCGGTGTGACTCAATGAAAACCCTACATTCCAAGTTTTAGCCCAATTGGTAAAATAGTTTATGCTTTACTCCGAGGTACAGACAGACAGACGGAAATTCAAAAACCACTTTTTCGGATATGGGGATCATGAAACGTTGAAATTCACCAAAATTTTGAGTTTGATTATTTTGACGATCACAATACTTTCTCTACCTGCAAGATAGTGAGAAAGTAAAAATGGCAATTCTTATTTTATCATGAAAAATATTTGAAGTTACTTTACATAAGCAGAAATTTCCAACTTTGATCATATCTCTGAAACTATTTAAGATACGAGATAACTTATCGTTGTTAATTACTATTAAAAATACATAGATTTTATTTGAATACATTCTTATAAACCAATAGTTTTTTAACAGGAGCAAATATATATTTTATGGTGGTATTTGGAAATCGATTGTTATGCTTTTTGGTAAACAGAGAAGTAAACAGAAAAAAATCTGGAAGTACTGGTGATCGAATTTGGGACCTCTGGATTGTAGCCATAAAAATGGAAAACTAGACCACAAAGTAGTCCGAATTCACCAAAGTAGGCCAACTTTACTATTGATCTTTCTCAGGATTTCTAGAGCCCTATGTATACTCGGACACATTCCTTAATTTGTTATAATAATCTCGTGGACCATCAGTGTTCTTAAGAAGTATGAGTCGTAACTCTTAGAGCCAGTTTATTAGTCAGACTTAGCACACTTTAAGTGCGATTCGATACTAAACTAATACAATACGACACCTACCTAAACTCTAATGGGATGAGCCAATTTTGTATATGAAACTGGCCCACTCCATTCTGGTCTAGGTAGGGGTCATCCTGTATTTAGGATCGACTCGCACTTTAAGTGTGCTACTGTCTGACTATGAAACTGGCCATTGGTTGGAATAGGAACGCTCTACGGGTCAGCTAAATCTACATACTCCTGCACTTACTTGTGACGTAGCGATGGAATTCCCCAAACTTGTTTCGTTTATGTCACTTGGGTTCCTACTAAATTATTACGTCAAATACAATGTTCAGTATTCAGCCCTTTAAGTTTTGTTTACCCTTAAGAACACATTTCTTTCATTACAGTAATGAACGATGACCTTACATTTCAGATTAATGAGGCGAGCTTTCTAAAAATAAGCCCATTGTGTTTCTATGAATGGCATCCTTTTCAATTGAGTGAAACTCTTTTGTTCATTCTCTCAAGTTAGGAATAAGAATTTAGAGCTAAAAGATAACCCCTTCCAGAGCTTTAAAAACTATTCTTCAATTTACCCTGCCTGCCATCTTTAAAATTGGAATCCCTTCCCCCGTGCTCACCCCTTTTTTAGACGATTTATTCCACATGGATAGTGCTTAGAAAGATTTACCCTTGTCACATTTAATATGATAGTATTTACTAATAGTTTGCTTTTGAGATAAGTAAGGTTAGGTCAGGTGACCCAACATACTGTAATATTAATATACAGGCTAACCTCGCACTTACGACAGGTTAGGTTCCAAAACACTGTCGTAACTCGAGGCACTGCATTTTTTTCACTTATCGTTGAACTCGATTGATCTTGGGATAAAGTTATCCCCTCAAGACCCGATGTTCGTGGGTTCAAACTTAGCTGGGGTTGACGGATTTTTCTTGAGTGATAAAAATCCTTAGCACAACTTTCTTCGGAGGAGAAGTAAAGCCGTTGGTCCCATGCCAATTGTGGCATGTAAAAACCTTGGAAAATATGTGAAAATATTTTTCCCGGCAAAATTTGTAGGCCCTTTTGTGCTCGCACATAGAAATTCTCGTGTTCTGATATAATATATCGGCTCAGAAAGTGCACATTATATACCTCAAATAAAAAAAACTCTCATTGATGCATGTACTGCATTGCAATCGTCGTACATAACACATTTATATAAAAAATAAACAAGGTAGCCCTTATATTTTGAAAAAGGGTAAGTATACAAATCACTGTATACTGATGCGAACGTTAATCATGTCCCTAAGGTATCGTATCTGCAAACCAAATGCCTCAAGTTCGGGGCATGGAGGCAATTGAAAAGTGTCGAAAGTGATAAGTATCTTAAGTACGCCTGTATATTATTTAGAATTACACTTGCATCACTGGTAACACAGTCTTAGGCGTCACTATCTAAATATACAAGCTGATGATGAGGTCAGGGTTTGAATCCCATTATAGTGTATTGATGCTGTTTTTTTCCCTAAGTCCTTCACAAAACTGCTGCTACATTTTCTCCAAGTTCTACCTCCATTAGTGTAAATATGCGGACGGGTTGTAGGATGCGGTATAGTCCTACACATTATGAATCATAGCAAAAAATATATAACAAAAACTATATTCCAATTTCAGTTTTACACTTTCCTACACGAAATATGTAGGCCCACGTGTAATATTACATATCATACTTGTTACTTTCTCGCTATCTTACAGGTAGAAAAGTATTGTGATCGTCAAAAAAATCGAACTCAAGATTTTGATGAATCTCGACGTTTCATTACTCCCACCCCCACCCCCGAATACGAAAAAGTGTTTTTTTGAATTTCCGTCTGTCTGTCTGTACCTCCAACTAGAGCCTAAACTATTTTACCGATCGGGCTAAAACTTGGTATCTAAGGGTTTTCATAAGGTTGCCCCGAGGGATTTTGGAAATGGATATCCAACCCTAAAATTAAGGGTAGTTTACTGAAGGGCAAAAAGAGAAAAAGTCGATTTCTCAAAATCGACTCTAACGATTTTGATTAAATTTCATTTCAAATAAATGGTACGGAATTCCGCACGGACTTTCTCGCTCTATTGTTTAAAAATGGAGATATTTACTCAAAACTCGTAATATATGTGAAAAAGAAATAATATACATTAGCAAACCCAATAATAAATTACACTACATTTATGTAAAACATTTTTTGAGTCCCAGTTTTATATTTTATAATTTTATTTTTAAAGAATTAATGTTCTCATTTGTATGTTTGGACCGATAAAAAGATCAATATTGGGTCCAAAAGGGTCAACACTTCGTATTAATATTTAGACTTCTGTTTAAAATTTTCTATATTTTATTAGGTGTTGCACATCTTCATGTCATCGCATTGCTATTAAATTACTCATTTATAAATTTTGACCAATAAAAAATAGTAAATATTGACTATTGAGTCCAAAATTGAGATAGAGATGGAGATAGGGTTAGGGGGGTCATGAGACGTCGATATTCATCAACTAGGATGAAATAACCTAAAGAATATTCGGAAGTAAAACGAGGTATTGCTAGGAATAACCAATGGCCTGTCTGACTCCTAGGTATTCCCTACACGGTTTACAAACCCCGGTACCCTAGGCTAGAATGGTAGCCCTCTCCCACAAATACTGATGAACCGACGTCCTAGCCCACGTAGCCCCAAATAGGGCAGAATGACCCCTAGACTACGATGTTGTTTAGTCAGCCATGATGGCTGGATCCCCTACTCTCCATCCTGCCCCTTGGCCTGGTTTCTGACTAAGGAATGCTGACAATGTTTATGTGGTCAGTTCCTTTATTCTATTTGTTAACAGGCTAATCACAACAACCTGCAACGCTCGTTTTGTCATTCACAATCCATAACACACAATATTATACAAACACGCCTTCCAAATTTGCCTGTGCATTTACAAAATCTTTGATTTGCATACTTATTTTAAATACCTATACACCCTTGGTCGCGTAAAAATTTCTCGGGTGAAAAGGGGTCATGAGTGGAAAAAGTTTAAGGAAATTTGCGCAACTACTCGACACAGAAAACATTACATCTCGAGGTCAAGCGCTGCAATCGCTCTAGAGTATGAAAGACGAAGGGCTGAAAGGAGCGTTCTAATACAATTAGTACCAAATGGTAAATGGAACATAAGTCCTTCACTGGGAATAGTTGGTTTAGCACGCTTATTTGAAGCCAATTTTAAAAACACTTTACGTACCTTGTATTTAAAGTTGATTAGGTATCCGTAATGTTTGTCAAAAAAGGTAGAAATAAAGTAAAAACATTCTACGCAAAACTACTGAAAGTCCTGAACTACCCAGCTTAAGCGCCCCCCTCCCTAAGCTGAACGGAGTGTACACGCCAGAACATCAAGATAACGACTGATGACGTGTATCATCGGCCTACCCCTCCCCCCCCCTTAAATCCTCAAGAAGTTGACATACTTTCTGGATGCAATGTTTACTGTGTCGAGAAGTAGATGATGGTATTTCTCCATTGTAATCTCGCAAACTTCTTCTCAGACGAATGTTGGTGCTTTTTACCTTTCTCCTTTCTTTCCCTTGGGTTCGTTAGATGAAAGTTTTTCGCTGATGGTCAGAACGGGTGATATAATCATTTATTTCCTCTATTTAAAACAGTCCAAGGGAGTATGGTCGGAGCTTTGTCAGATGTTGATTACAATTCTCGAGGATCAGAGTTAGTTCTTAGGTTGTATCTAAAAAAAAAAGTGTCTTATTTAGTGAGTTGATCTTCTTTCTCATATAATACATTTATTGGATGTGTGTGACGGCGGTGGGTATAATTTACTTTGTAGATTGTGCGTTTATATAAACAAGTTTTTATAAAGTACACAGATTTAATATCAAGACTTAAAGACAAATATCAAGTTATCCCCGCCACTGCTTGATCGTATTTTGTGAGCCGAAAATCAAGACGACCCTGATTCGAATCTCGGTGAAGCTGACATAGATATTTACTAAAACTTTGCAATTTTCGTCCTGCTGTTCAATTAATGAATACATACAACTCGATTTTAATGGTGGGGAACTCCTTTGACATTTAAAAAGCTACTAAAATAATGTGTGTACATTTATACGAAAAGTTATGTGATCTCTCGACGTCAAATTTGATGTATAATATCAATACCTATAAAATAACACTATTTAATAAAGTAAAATAATATCAATGATGATTTCAAAAAAATATGTTTTTATTTCAATGATGATTTCAAAAAAATATGTTTTTATTTTCTAAAAGTTGTTTCCCACATAAATCCTTGTATAGGAGCTACGACTGGTTGTGAAGAGTTATACCAAACCGGATTAAATTAGTTTCAAAGCAATATTTTAATATATATTTAGAAAGTGTACGTTAAATATGTCAGTAAAAAGTATCGAGGTAAATAAACAACCTTATTTCGTTCGTATCATAATAAAGGCTTTTTTTTAGGAATACTTTTAGCAAGATTTATTTAATGGCATGATTATTTATGGAAGGGATGTTAAGGTTAGATTTGAGGAACTGTACTCACATTAGTGTAAAAATATGATAGAGAAACTATAGTGATAAATCACGTGTTGAAAACCCATCCCTATTGCTTACCACTGAGATTCGAATCAAGACCTACCTACTCGTCTCTTGCGAGCTTGACGCCTTAGATCACGTGACCATAGGTGTGAGTAATAAAGGCTAAAGTAAATTAACAATGCATGAGAGCAGATTGCTAACTAATTAAGGACAGCTCGCTCCGTTTATTTTGTGAATGTAGTTTTGATGACATTTAAATTTAACATGGCAGTGGGTATTGTTAACGACAAGCTGACTGGCGAGCTTTGTGGGAGGGGATGGATGGGCTTTTATGGGTTAGGAGGGAAAAAATAGGAAAGGGGGAGGGACGCAACTCTGCTGAAAGCCTGTCTACAATGCGGCTCACGCTCCGCGGCACAAAGTCCCTTACCTTCCCTCCCCCCACTCCCCCCCCACACCAACCTCTCTTGGTCCCGAAGGTTTTAGAAATCAATTCTCCTCCCCCTACACTTGTTTCACCATGAGCTTAGACCACACTGAACAGAATCGGGTGGAGTGAAAGACACCACCGCTCATATGATGACAGATTTTTTTATATATATATTTATGAGTGTGAGTTAATGAAATAAATGGTACGGCAGACCGCACAGACTTTCTCTCTCTTTCTATAAACTCGTAAGATTTCTGAACGGAATAATGTACATTGTATCATCACCACTCCACATAAGAACACGCATAAAATAATATACAATGATATAGAATCAATGAGAAAAGAGGC
>CABFWB010000010.1:515408-578337 GCA_902151455.1 Timema bartmani
TGATTTTAAGGAATAATATATAGAAGAAAAAAAAAAAGTGAAAATACAGTAGAATGAAAAACCAAGTTGATCGGAGCCCGAAAAAATTGCCAACACCTGGTCTACACTCGCGCAATAGACTGGACTGTTGATGAGGGGAGGGGGATCGGGGCTCGAATCCCGGTTGAGTGTATTGAGGGTGGTTTTTTCCTAAATTGTTTTCCACTCAACCTACCCGCTGAATTCAACCTTTCTCGTCCCTAACACATTAGGTTATTTAGTATATAAGCATATAACATGAAAGGGTAGTAAGACGCGGTAATGAATATAATAATCCCACTGAGAGTTATTAATTGGAACTTGGATTGTTCAGGAGGTCCATGGAGGAGGAGGGGGGAGGAAGGGGTGTTCATTGTGTGTTACTAGGAAGGGTAAGTTGGTGAGCTAACCCTGGTTACGTCCCTTGTGTCTATGTGCTCGTGCCTCTCAAAGAACCCGCAGAATTTGACCCGACAAACTTACGCTGCCTCTTGACACAATGGAGGACACTCATTAGGGGATGATTCCCTCGTAATCCTAGTTTCAGGATTGACTAGCGGTAATAATAATGCTTGATTGCAGGGGCTGTGAAATTAATTATTTTCTCAGAATTTTCCTACTTATAACAGATAGTTTTGTGAATGTGGAATAAAACAATTAATTGGGGGACAGCCATAGCTTTATAAGTATTTACAAAATTTGGTATTTGTCACATATCATGTTATCACAGCTAAAGATTCTAACTAGAACAACATATAAACATTAATTTGACGGCTTGCTTGGCGGCTTGTTTAACTTAATTAACACATATTATTTTTACAGGGAATAGAAACAATCTGCAGCTACTCATATCAACCAAAACATGAAAAGCGAGAAAATTTAATATTGAATTAACAACTACATCTACGTATTGATTTTCTTAATTTTTGCTTAAGAACTCGTCTTAACATTTGCGTCGCTAGCTCTTAATTTATGTACGGGATTGGATGGTGGGGGAGGGGGAAAAAACGAAACCCATTTTCTCTTTATATTATAAAAAATAATCCTACCAAATGAATAACACACAAAATGACAAATAAATGTATTCTATAGGTCAAATAAAAAGCTACCCTAATCATTTATGTATTGCGGCAAACGTGGATTAAATTTTTTTAAATAAAATAATTCACTGTTTCTGCGAGGATATTAAGAGTGTTCCATTTAATAATATTATTATTTGAGAGGGGGCGTATCCCCCCTATTCCCCACTACTCTCTAACGACACCCGTGCGTCTCATCCTTTAGATAACAGATCAATTAGGTAATACCACTTGAACCAGACGTTGCATCGTCGCATCTGTATTATACTTAAAAAAAACAGTGGAATTGAGACCAGGCAAGTATTTGGTTTTTAATAGAACAAGATCAAATTAAAATATAATATTTTACTAGAGTAATATTATTCCACTGGTCCCAATTTTACTTGTTTTTTAGCACTGCATCTTACTGCCCGTTCGGGTTGTACACATATGTAGCTACTAATTACTCTAATGTAGGAAGGTTAAATTTAGAGGAAGTGTATCCTCATTTGCATGAAGTGAGAGTGGAAAACCGTTTAGGAAAACCACCCTCAGTACACCCTATCGGTATTCGAACCCCAATCTCCTCGTCATCGACAGTCTAGTATATTGCGAGTGTGACAGCTTAGACCATGCAGCCACCGAAACGGGTATTGCGGAATGTAGAACACCGCACTTCAATACGAAGTGCTAACTCGTCAAATTACGAACTTTCAAGCGCCCCACTATTTTCAATCCCCCCTAACCTACTTGTCTTCTCCATGGGTCTCAAAGAAGGGGCTTTTGATGATGATACTCAATAAATTACAGGACACCATCTTCATTATTCCAATCGGTCATGTTGATCACTGTAACAGTGACTATGTACAGTACCTTCTCGGTTTAACACCAGAAAATATACTGAGTGGGTATGGGAGGGGGGGGGGGTGGGAAGCAGGTTCGGCAAACGTCCACGATATGCGTAACAGCGCTCCGAACATTCCTTTGAGTCGCTGGCTCGAAACCGACTCCGAGTGTATCGGAGCGCGTCGCGAACATCGAACATAATTGTGTTCGCGACGGCTTTTGGTTCGCTCTTGTATACTCACCTTTAAGATTGGTCCACACAGGTTGTCACACTGATAAAAGGTTGTATTCATTTACGGTTTTTTCCACTGTCCCTCCTCACCAACACCTGGACATTCACTCTCAAATCCTACCTTCCTGGTTCCTATCCCATCAGTGTAAATATGAGGATAGTTCGGGCGTGTGGTAAGACTTAGGGCGGCCTTCTCGGATATCGGAAAAGTTTCAATTGCTGTCAGGCCACATGGCTTAAAATACAATGGTTTCTGGAATTACTTCTCTGCTATGTCTAAACTTATACTCCCTTTCATCCTACCCGCCTCGGTGTCGTAGTTGGCTAACGCGCTAGTCGTGTTGAGCTCAACCGCCGAGGATGGGGAGATCGAAGTTCGAATCTCGGTCGGGTGAACTGGGGGTAGTTTTTCCTAAATGGTTTTCCACTCTCCCTCCACGCAAATGCGGGTTCACTTCCTCTAAATTCAAACTTTCCAATTCCCAATCCATTAGCGTAATTAGTACTTAAGCGTATAACCCGAACGGGTAGTAAGACGCGGTGATAAATTTTATTATTATTATTATTATTATTATTATTATTATTATTATTATTATTATCCTTTCATCCTTTGCCTGCAGCCATCCTTTATGTCAAGAGGAATAGGGGAAAGAAAGTTAGAGACTTCTTATCTCAAGGTAAAGAGGAAAGCTCGCTTCTGATTTTTAAATATCTTACAATTTTACGTTGCAAGCCTATAAAAAAAATTACTTTGTTTGTTGAAGGGAGGCTAAATCTAGTGCCCTTTTCCATCAATCCTAACCTTACAGCTCCACCAATATTCTTAAAAAGTCGTCGAAAATGAGATGTTACATTCTCATACTTTTTTCTTACTTTTAATAAAACTAAATTTATCATATGGTTGTTAAGTAAAAAGTCTCTTGGAATCTTTTGACTTTATTTTGACGTGAACCTTATTTGAAAATAGCGCATCGTATAATTAAATATTGCGTTTGAGCTGAACGTCTGCACGACAATTTCTCATTTACCGAGATCTTAAGAATAAGAACAAAGAAAAGAAAATGAAAACTAAAAACTTTGTTACTGAAGAAGGCTGAGGATTGATGTAAAAATTAGAACGCAGTCATCATACAGGCTTTTTTAAGAAATAATTATCTCCCATTAATTTTTAAATATATATAGGCTACCTCTTTTAAAAAAACATTTCACCATATAAATTTAACTAATAGTTACTTCTCGCTATGGTGGTTACATGGTTTTATTGCGTCAGGTACGCAATATACTGGATTTATGGTGACAGGGAGGTCATGATTCGAATCTAAGCAGAGTGCCCTGGGAATGGTTTTCTCTCCCGGATTTATAGTTTTGGTTTTTCCATTCTCTCTCAATGCTAATGATGATGTATTTCCTCCAAGATCCTCTCCCAAGCTCTACCCCTAATATTAAGTCGTGTTTTTTCCCACCGTGTCTTAGCTATCCGTTTGGGTTATGAGCATCCATTAATAATTAAGCTAATGAACTAGGAATGAGGAAGGTAGAATTTTAGAAAACATACCATTATGAAAAAGACCCTCAATAAACCCGTTCGGGATTCGAAACCGGATCTCCCTTACACCGGCAATCCAGTCTAGCACGAGAGTTACGCGTTAGACTATGTGAAAACTGATCCGAGTTAGGTCATTGATAATCTTGGTGCTAAACATAATAATTTTTTTTAATAAAAATTGTTATTGACCAATCAAAGTTTCAAACTATTTTGTTTAATAACCATACAACCGATTCAGTGGCCGAGTGGTCTCTAAGGCGTCACTTTCGTGTTAGACTGGCCTGCTGATGACTGGGAGATCCAAGTTCGAACTTTGAATTCCGGTCTGGTATTCTGAGGTTGGATTTTGCTAAAGTGTTTCCCACGCAAATGCGGGTCGATTACCTAAATAGTGTTTCCTTCCTCATCCTTACCCCATTAGAGCGATTATCATTATGCAGATAACCTGAACAAGTAGTAAAACGCGGTGATAATTTATTTTTAGCCACACTGATCATTTTTACTTTCTCGCTATCTTATAGGTAGAGAAAGTATTGTGATCGTTAAAAAAAAATTAAATATAGATTTTAATGAATTTCGACGTTTCATGACCCCCCGAATCCGAAAAAAGGGTTTTTTGAATTTCCCTCTGTCTGTACCTTGGAGTAGAGTCTAAACTATTTTACTGATTGGGCTAAAAATTGGTATCTAGGGTTTTCATAGCACTGCCCCGAGTCATATTTGGAATTGGATATCCAACCCTAAAATTAAGGGTAGTTTACTGAACGGCAAAAACAGAAAAAATCGATTTCCTCAAAATAGGCTTCAACTATTTTGATTAAATTTAATTTCTAAGCATCTATCAATATTATAAATAAAATGGCTACTCTCATTTTTTCGGCAAAATGAATTTAAGGGCTCCGGTCTGATGCGTAAATTCTCATTTTTATTCATATCTCCGAAACTATTTGATAAATGAAATTACTTATCATTGAAAATATGTAGGTCTATTTATAATACAAATATTCTATCTGAAACATAATTTTATAAAACCAATAATTTTCAAGCTAAACGCCAATATATATATTTTTAACTTTTCTAACACTTAAAGGTAAAGTATTGCGCCCGTCCAAAAAAATCTAACCCGAGATGTTGATGGATGTCGACGTTTCATGACACCCCGAACCCTAAAAAGTGGTCTTTGCAATGCCGTCTGTCTGTGTGTCTATTTAACCTTAAAATTAAGAGTAGTTTAATACAGGGCGAAAAGAGAAAAAATCAATTTTCTCAAAATCGGCTCTAACGACTTTGATTAAAATTCGTATCTAGGCGTCGATTAAGATTATTATAAATAAACTGGCTATTTTAATTTCCCCACTTTTAGGGTACTTTACAGAAGCTGAAATTTCCGTATCTCCGCAACTATTTGAGATACTAAATAATTTATCATTGCAAAATTGTAGTACTATTAAAAATAAGAAACTTTTATATGAAATATATTTTTATAAAACCAATAATTTCTTAGTTATTGTCAAATATATTAATACAATTTTGTGAGCTTTATTTGTAAAGAGATACTACTTAAGTTTTAACGCAATAATTCTCTAATTCTATGGAGTAGGTAGATAGGTAAGTCTCTCAAAATGTTCATGTTCTTTTTTCTTTACTAACCTCTTAGGGGAAATGTTTGTACCGCATTGATCTATCTTTATATCAATTTAGACTCAATAGTCAATATTTACCTTTTTTATTCATCTAAATTTATAAATGAGGAATTTAATAAAAATGCGATAAGCATAAGATGTGCAACCGCTTATAGATTTTGAAAATTTTAACTGGAAGTCGAAATTTTAATACGAAGTATTGACCCTTTTGAACCCAATATAGATTTTTTTTGGATCCAAATATTCTAGTGTGGACCTTAATTCTTTAAGAAGAAAATCATAAAATTTAAATCCGGAAGTCAAAAAATTGCTAACATAAGTATAACGCAATTTTTGCTCGGGTTTGCAAGTGTATATTATTTCGTTTCACATATATTACGAATTTTGATTAAATATCTCCATTTTTAAACTATAGAACGAGAAAGTCCTGCGGAGTTCCGTACTAGTTATTTATTACTATGAGGTATTTAACATACACTTTCTAAACCGACTGATTATGTCAGCACACCACTTATAAATCAACTTAAATCTAGAACAGACACAACATCCTGCCCCCAGTCGTTTATATCACTGTGGAAGGGGGGAACTCACATTTAAGCTGTGATACATTTTTTGATCATGCAAGGAATCGAACCCTGGGACCTTTAGCTAAGTAGACAAACAAGCTACCAACCGAGCTAAGGTGTCGGACCACATTGATATGGATTTTTCTTGAATAACCTTAATAAAATACTCATATTAACAGCCACCTCACACAGAAGTTGTTTTGTTTCATATTGTATACCATCACTAACAAACCAATGGAACGAACAGGAATCAGATAAAATGTAAATTTGTTCATCAGGAATTGAATTATGAATCACATCCGTGACGTATTAGGGGTTATTATCTCTGATTTGGTTTTCCACCACATGTTTTGTCAGATTATTGAAATGGCAACATGAGCGCGCTACCGTCAATAGCAATTCATACATTTTCAAAAATAGCTCACCAACTATATATATACAACGTGTATCTAAAACATTGCATCAAACTTTGGCAGGCAATTCCTTGGGTGAAAATAGAATAATTCACATCAGCAACCTAGGATCCATCTTGAATAATAAGGGCGGTATACACCCCTAAAGATAGAGCTAAAAACGACTGTTGTGTGAAATATTATGAAAACTGCTTAGGGTATTACAACGAATATTTGTATACTACTTATTGAAACCTTGATCATTAATAAATCAAATGTGCTGTTACCGTTACCCACCCCCATTATGTAACAAAGGGGGGGTTGTAAGACTTTTTTCTGCAATAAAATATGTAAGAGTAAGTATTGCCAATTTTGACTTAAGATTACATACACTTCTTGTCAGAGGTGAAGGAAGGGTTTGACAATCAGACAAATCTGTGCCAAGACCAAGGATTGAACCACGGGCCCCCACCACAGAGGTCTGACACCTTACCCCTAGACCGCAAGNTGTTAATTTTTACTTCATGTTTTGTAATCTTAAGTCAAAATCGGTAATACTTACTCTGACATATTTTATTGCAGAAAAAAATCTTACAACCCTCCCCCCCTTTACATAATGGGGGTGGGTAACGGTAACAGCACATTTAGTTTATTAATGATCAAGGTTTCAATAAGTAGTATACAAATATTCGTTATAATACCCTAAGCAGTTTTCATAATATTTCACACAACAATCGTTTTTAGCTCTATCTTTAGGGGTGTATACCGCCCTTATTATTCAAGATGGACCCTAGATCCTGATGTGAATTATTCTATTTTCACCCAAGGAATAGCCTGCCAAAGTTTGATGCAATGTTTTAGATACACGTTGTAAATATATATAAATATATATATTAATATATGTATATATATAAATATATATATTAATATATGTGTATGTATAAATATATATTTATATATATTTAGCATGCATCTTACTACCTATTCGGGCTATACGCTTATGTACTAATTACGCTGTCTATGAATGAAGAAATTTTAATTTAGAATAAATATACCCACATTTGCGTGGAGAGACATTCAGAGAAAAAAACCCAGTTCACCCGTCCGGGATCGAGCCATGATCTCCTTGTTATTGGCAGTCTAGTCTATTACAAGAGTAGCACCTAGAACCATGTGACCACCGAAGGGGGTAGATAATAATTAATAGGAAATTGATAAACCAAAAATAATATAAAGAGAGATAAAAATGTTTCCGTTCATTTTGAATTGAGTTGTTTCGAGAGAACCATTGTGAAGGGTTGGAATAGCTTTTCATCCAGTTACGTTTTGAAGGGGTTTTATTCTCTCTCTCTCTCTTTTTTTAGTCTCACTCGAACTCGAGTCGGAAATCCGACTTTGTTCTTTCAATCATCGCTTTCATGCGAAGAGAGTGTTGACCGCCCCGGCGTGCCTTTGTTTCAGGGGTAGTACAAATTCGACAACTCAAAAGATGAAAGAACCTGTCGCATGACCAATTACCCTCTCAGACACGTTAAATGTATCGAAATGTCGGTTTATACATTTTTCGTTTGACAACAGCGCAATATGGAAAAATTTAATAGTTTTTTTTTTAAATTATAAAATTTTGTTGTAATTTTTAAAATATAGTAAAACGATTTCATTGGTCTCACTTCTACTGGATTTTTTTTTAAAAGTAGAACAAATAAAACTTCACCACTACACGATGTTTGTTTTGAGCTGTATTATATAAATCTAAGTGAGGTGTTGTCCGAAGGGTGAGACTTCTTACTCCATGGATAGAACCTGACAGGTAATACAGCTAGAACCAAACGTCGAATTTCTGTACGTTAACCTGTAGTCTTCACTATTTAAAAAAAACCTAGCATAATTGAGACCAATGAAATCATTTAATCATATTTTTTATTTATCTCAATCTCTCTGAGAGAGAAGTATTGTAATCACAAAAAAAAAAAATCTTACGTGAGATTTTGATAGTAAGTGTCGACATTTAATTACCCCTTGAAACCGAAAAAGTTGTTATCGCGATTCCGTCTGTCTGTATCTCTGACTAGATTCTAGGCCATTTTACCAATCAGGCTAAAACTTGGTATCTAGGGTTTTGTTAGTGTTTCCCCAAAGTATTGTTGGAATTAGATATCTAACTCTAAAATTAAGGGTAGTTTACTGAAATAGCAATTCTTATCTTCCCATGAAAACTACTTTGAGAATAATTTACATTAGCAGAAATTTCCAATTTTGGTTATATTCTCCGAAACTGTTTTAGATACTACATAGCTTATCATTTTATAGTTGTAGTACTATTCAAAATTAAAATCTTTTAATTGTAATATATTTTTATAAAACCAATCGTCTCTGAGATCTAAGCAAACATAAATATTTTTTATGGAGATCTTTGAAAGTGTAAATTGATGGTTATACTCTTTGGTGAATAGAGATGTTCCTCTTTTCTCAACGTTTCTGTAAAAGTGTATATTATTTTATTTATGCTGTTTGGTGGAGTGTTTTTGCAAAAGTGTATGTGATTTTGCTTCACAAATATTACAAGTTTTTAGTAAATGTTTCTATATCTCTATATTAAGATAAAATAGAAAGTTTGTGTAGTGCATTTTTACCAAAAAAAATAGCACCATGTTAAACTACCATTCAGGTTATACGCTTATGTACTAGCTACTCTAGTGCGTTAGGGATGAGGAAGATTGAATTTAGAAGAAGTGTCGCCGTATTTTCGTGGAGAAAAAGAGTGGGAAATAATTTAGGAAATACTACCCTCAGTACACACAACCGGGATCGAACCAAGATCTCTCCGTCATCGGCAGTTTAGTCTATAGCGATAGTAGCACCTTAAGACATACGGCCACCTAAGAAGGTTATTTTAGGATTAGTTAATTTTAGAATAAGAATGTTATTTAACTGATTTAAATTTCGGTGTTATCAAATGAAGTGTACATCAAACCGTACTTTGATGTAATTTATAGTTCTTTTATCTGATACCCCGGTTAATCAGCCATGAGATGGGCTCTAGAGATATGATGTATGTCATTTTAAGGTCCGGTATTCATTGAGTTTTTTATTAATTTTTTTAAGTTATGAAACAAACATACATAAATAGTTTTAAAATAATTATTTTCGATTAAAAAAAAGTTGTCTAGGTGCGAAAGACTTTTCGGCTTTACTCTTTAGTAATTTTTCTCCACTCTCCATATTTTATCTAATAGTTACTCCCTCACTTTTACTCAGCCATACATTCTCAATTTTCGTATCTTTATTTCTTTTATTAGTTTTAAGTTTTTGTTTAGTGTGTACGGTGCTGTCTGCTTTTGAAATAAAATAAAATAATAACTTAATTTTTATGAATTATTCCAAGCTTTCTAAAAATAGTGAGATTAGTTAAAGGATATTATGTTTTAGGTTTTTAGTTTGCACTTTCTGAACTAACTGATTATATCAGAAAACGAAATAGAAGGTAAACTTAGCTTTGGCATAAGATTTATCTAAGAATAAGTATTATTTGAATATGAATTATATAAAGCAATATTAAGCTTAGTAAAATATTAATAACTTAATTTCCCTTGGGTTTCTACTTTCATTAGAATATCAAACCACTTCTCTCAGATATTTTATCATCTTTAATATTCCAATTAATTTGTGAGATCGTGGTCATAGATATACTTTAAATTTGCAGATTTGCATTAGATGAAAACTAAACGGGTTTGTTTTTTAACATCAACTACCCATACAGATAAATGATGACAACGTCACTACAAACCTAATTTTGATGATACAAAAGTATTTCTAAAATCACTACACCTCATTGAAAATTTATCTCTATTTTATCTAGATAAATGTGTTTCAGTTTCTTTTTACGACATATTTATCCGACTCTTAATCTACGGTGGCGAAGATTTGCGACTGGCTGTATTTTTAGTGTCACGTGGGCTAGCCTCAGAATGCCTCCTCCCACCCTCAATCCGATTCAGCGGGGCCGACCCAACTATCGATCCCACACCCAGTGACGTCACTACTATCCCTGTCTTCCTCTAACCTACTTGTTGGGCACGTTCAGAACAGTAGAGTACTTTTCTCCGGACTCTTGTTATGCCACCGGAGTTCCTATGGCTCGCCAGTATGGACACCTTTTATTCTTTCTTTTTTAGTGTTTTATTTCTCAACCTGCTTTGTTACTCGCCCCCTTTTTATTATATAAATACAATTCTGAATAAGGTATTGTCTTAAGTATAAAAGGCAATTTTTTTTACTAAAAGGAAAAGATTTCTTCAACATTTTAAATCAATATAATTATATCAATATATTTATACATGTTTACCTCGTGGGAGTGGAAAGGAAGTGTGGGGGAAGTACCACTAAGCCATAAGGTTTACGTTGCCTGTGAGAGAATTGTTGGTTCAGGTTTCAATAAAACTGGGTCCCAGCACGATAATAACCTTTAGTTTGTGCCAAAAGCCTGAAAAAGATTTATCAGTATTAAATTACTCCAGGTTTTATGAAGCTGCTCGAAAATATACAGGCTGTTTCATTGAAAGCGTGCAAAAATCGAACAGGACATAGGGGATGCTCTATCGATCATTTTGAGATAGGGAACGTGTGGTCTGTGAAGCCAGCTAAGGGGGATATAGGCTTAAATATGTGGGGGAGAGCCTGAAGGCTATTTCATATGGGGATATCTCAAATCATCGTATACTGTACAGTACGTAATGTTACAACTAAATGTAAATAAATTACTTGTAATGATTAGCTTTAAATAAACCGGACTTCAATCAGTAACAGTGTTAGACATGTTTAGGTCCATATCCCACTTAGCTGGCTTCGCAGACCACACGTTCCCTATCTCAAAATGATCGATAGAGCATCCCCTATGTCCTGTTCGATTTTTGCACGCTTTCACTGAAATATCCTGTATATGCGAAAACTTTATATTTATACTATGTATCAAATTAAGAAAATAAAACCATCGTATTAAAAATGAAGTTTGGAGTAAGTCCTTTATCTAAGTATTTAATCTATTTGGATTTGACATGGTTTCGAAGCTTTTTTTTTTCTAGTTATAATTTAGGCCTATGTGTTTTAGCACAAAGAGTATTTAACTGTTTAATCTATAAGAAGAAAAGTCAAAATAAATAAGAGTTGTTGGAAAAACCCGATGTTGTAAACATCAACCCATTTAACCCGAGCGAAATTTGAACCTCAAGCTTTTCAAACTCTGGAGTCCCCGTCACCGGCAAACAAGACTTAATGATCTTGACCACGTGCTCATTGGCGTGGGTAGTAATAATGGCAATGCTGCTAATATGAATAATATTATATTCGCCTATGTGTTAAGTTTTAAGATAACAGTATTATTACCCACCTCGGTGGCGTAGTTGGCTAACGCGCTAGTCATGTTGAGCTCGACTGCTGAGGACGGGGAGATCGAGGCCCGAATCTCGGTCGGGTGAACTGGGGGTGGTTTTTCATAAATGGCTTTCCTCTCTCCCTCCACGCAAATGCGGCTTCACTTCCTCTATTCAACCTTTACAATTCCTAATCCATTAGAGTAATTAGTACTTAAGCGTATAACCCGAACGGGCAGTAAGACGCGGTGCTAAATAAAAAATAAATAAAAAAAACAGTATTATTATATGATTTTGTTTACAAAACGCTTTATTCTTTTTGAGCGTGTATATTTATACTATCTTATGTAAAGATAAAATATTGTAATCGTGAAAAAATTCGACCTAGAGATTATGATGAATATTGACATTTAATGTGCCCCTGAACTCTAAAAAAAATTGATCTGGAAATTCTTTCTGTCCTCGGTTCATATGTCTGTACCTAGTGCAACAAGAGAAACAGTTCAATAGATCTTTTTCAATTTGATATTTAGACATAGCTGTTTTTTTAATTTTAATTCCAGTCCTTAAAAGCAGAGTGTTTTATTGATAACAATTTTTGAAAAATTTGAAATTTTCCGAAAATAGCTTTTACAATTTTGTGAAAAATTGATATCTGCGGTGTATTTTATATGAAAAATAATGCTTTAAGGCTATCGGGGGGGTATGGAGGATTCGCTTAAGGGTAGTTTATCGAAGACTATTTTTTGAACACTAGATGTTTCTTGAAAATCGCTCAATCAATTTTGTTGAAAATATTTATCTTAGGGTTGTTTTACATTATGAATAGCACTGTATACTTGCTTTTCAGAGAAAATGTGATTTATAGGTAGTTTACATTATGACTATAGTTGTTTTAATTAAAAAATATTTCGAAAATGGCTTGAATGGTTTTGTTCAAATTGGAAATTGATAAATAGGCCTATCATTAAATAATTATCTTTCAGGGGGAAAACTGTTTATTTAAAAGTAGTTTACTGACGACTGATGTTTTTTATTTAAAATATCTCGAAAATAGCTAAAATGATTTGGTTCAAAATGGACACCTGGGTACTGTTTTAAATTATAAATAACATAATATGATTGATTTAGAAAAAAAAATTTAAGGATAGTTTAAATGTGCCAGATATTTGAAAATGTGAAATATTTCGAAATATGCTCTAGTGATGTTATTCAAATTGTATAGGCCCTATCTTTACACATGCTTATTTGAAGACGTGTACTAGTGCATTTGCGATTTCATCATGGACCTCAAACACGAGCAGAGAGCAAACATCAAATTCTATTTGGTGTCTTACTCGGGAAATCTGGAACGGAGACCTTACAAATGATGCAGCAAGCTTACGGCAATAAAGCTATGAGCCGTCCGGTGTGTTTTGAATGGTACTCACGCTTCAGGAGCGGCAGAACTTCACTGAAAAATGAAGAGAGGTCAGGGTGACCTTCCATGAGCACAAACCTGAAAATTGTGGACAGAGTTAGGCAACTTGTGCGCGAAGATTGCTGGATGACCATTGAGGACATTTCTGACATCGTCAATGAGTCATACGGATCAGTGCAGACAATCCTCACGTCCGTTTTTAACATGCACGGCGTTCATTTTAGAAAACATTCAACCAAGAAGGAAGGGAACCCAATACATGTTAAGACTTCGTATCACCGTTTAGATTGATTTTCAATAAGTTATTAATTTGTAAACCACTTATGTATACTGAATAATTCCATTACTCAATACTATCACATTTAATTACACTTGCCCATTTCGTTCCATGGTTTTTATTATTATTATTATTATTATTATTATTATTATTATTATTTTTATTCAATGTTATTTATGATTATTTATATCAAATTAAATATTGTATAAATGGTTTTATAAATGTTTTAAGGATGAAGGTTAATATCTAACCAGATGGTTTTCTCCAAAGACATTTTAAATTTAAATTTGATATCATATATTTTTTAACATGCACAAGGAGTAGAAGTGTACTATTATATTATAATTGTCATTTTGTCAAATGTTCATGGTTTTTATCTTGCTTTATTATACACCCTACCACACTTTTAATTTTTAACTTTAAAAATAGTGGTCCGCTGTCTTAACTACGATGCACGGCGTTGCCACTAAGTTCGTACCCAGGCTTCTGACTCTCGAACAGAAGGAGTACCGTGCCAAAGTTTGTCAGGAAATCCGTCAACATGCTCTGGATGACCTAACCTTCATGTCAAGGATAATCACAGGAGACGAGAGTTGGATCTACGGTTACGACCCTGAGACCAAACAACAGTCTTCGCAGTGGAAAAGCCCCAGATCTCCAAGACCGAAGAAGGCGAGGCAGGTCGTTTTCTTCGACATTCTCGGGATTGTGCACCATAAATTCGTTCCCGAGGGTCAGACTGTCAACGCCGAGTTCTACGGTCATGTCCTGAGATGTCCGAGGGAAGACGTTCGCTAGAAAATACCAGAACTGTGGTGTGAAGGCAATTGGGTGCTCCAACATGACAAAGCACCCACACACACAGCGATGAAAATACGCGAGTTTATCAGACACAACAACATGATCATCGATCCTCACCCCCGTGCTCACCGGATTTAGCCCCCTGCGAATTTTTCCTCTTCCCTAAGATTAAGTTAAAGCTCAAGGATCGTCGGTTTGACACCGTGAATGAGATCAAGCGTGAATCGCAGGCGGTGTTGTACACGCTTCGAACCCAGGACTTCCAGGGAGCTTTCCAATAGTTGGGATCACTGTATCGCTGCACAAGGGAGCTACTTTGAAGGAGATAGTGGCCAAATTTAAATTAGGTAATTTATTTACATTTTACAGAACCAGTCTTGAAACTTTTTGATACCCCTTCGTATATAAAACATTTAAATATCAAATTTGAAACAAATATATCGAACCGTTTTGGCTGTAGCCCACAAATACAGATAGACAAAGGACAGAGAGAATTTATCAATACTAACTTTTTTAATGTATGGGCATTATAATCTGAATTTCTAACATTTTCACAACTACAATACTTTACCTCTACGGCAAATCTAAAAAAGTCGATATTTTTCTAGTAGTCCCCATTAAATCTTAAACAAGCTTGAAAAAATCCACTCGCCATTTGTGATGGACGAGTAACGTCCTATCTTAGCGCTAATGAGGCTATCATTAAGATGAGGAGGTAGCAAGCAACTCTCGTCTCCCGCTCCTTGAAACTAACCTAACAACCCCATCGCACTCGACAAGAGATTTGCGTCAAGTTGTGGTTTGTTGTGTAGTCTGACACCGGAAGTACGTCGGTTGCTGCTCGGCTAAAACAACAAGAGATTGTTACCAGGTCAAGGCAATTAATAGTTGTATATATTATGGATAATTTAGCTTTGTTAGGTAATAATAAGGAAGCTGTTTCAAGAAATGCAGAAATTTTAGCAGAGGCTAGTAAGGAAATAGATTTAGTAATGAACTCTGAAAATACTAAGTATATGGTAACACATAGAACATAGATTTAAGACGATAATTTATATATTACAGCAAACAACATATAATTTGATGGGTTAGTTAATTCAAATATTTAGGAACAATTTTAACTATCGATAACAATATTAGACTGGAAATTAGGAAAAGAATACAGTCTGTAAATGATTGTTACTACTCGGTCAGTAAGTTGTTGGCGTCTCGCCAGCTGTCAAGAAATGTAAAACTCAGAATATAGAAAGTAGTAATTTTACCGGTTGTTCTCTATGGGTGCAAAACGTGGCCTTTTACCTTAAATGACGAAAAGAAATTTAGAGTGTTCGTAAACAAGGTGCTTAGGAACATATTTGGTCCAAACATGAATGAAGATAGTGGGGCGTGGAGGAGGCTACTTAATTATGATCTGCATACCCTGTACTTATCACCAGACATTGTTAGGTTTTTATTCCTTGCAGATTATTGTGGGCAGTCCATGCAGCGCGAATGGGAGTATCTATAACGGCGTTCAAGGTATTGAATGGCAAACCCAATTGGAAAAGACCACTGGGAAGACCCAAACGCAGATTGGAGGATAACATTTGGATAAACCTGAGAGATATAGGGTGTAGTGAGATAGACTGGTTAGAATTAGCTCAAGATATGGATAAGTGACGGCAATTTTGTGAGTACGGTAATGAACTTTCCAGTTCCCAATGCCAAAGAGTAAGTAAGTATACATTGTGGGTAACACTTCAGTCATATAACTTTAATAGTTTATTCACGGTAATTTCATCCTTTAATGACATTTGAAAAGTAATAGTAATTATAAAAACGTATTTATTTGGTAGAAGCTAAGGCTAGTGCTTTTTTTACACCTAACTATTTATAATAATAAAAAACTTATTAACTGTACTTGTATTTTCCTGTTGTTCCTTATAGTTGTTAAAAATGGTATCTTACCTTACATGACAAAAAGAAATATAGGGTATTCGAAAAATAGGTACTTAAGAAAAATATTTGGTCCAAACACGGATTATGATAATGCATAATGGAGGAGGTTACCTAATAATAATCTACATAGCCTATACTCATAACCAGATATTGTCAAAGTAATCAAATCTCGCATATTAAGGCGGGCAGGACATGTAGGGCGAATGGAAGAATTTATAACCGTGCTCAGGGCATTGATTGGCAAGTCTAATGGGGAAAGACCGCTGGAAAGATCTAGATTCAGATGGGACGATAGCATTAGAGTGGTTTCCAACTTTTCCTTCACTCGAATTTGTGTACATTTCCTCTGAAATTATACCTTACTCATCTAAACCACATTAGTTTAAATATTTGGATAGCCAGAACGGGTAGTAAAACATGATGCATAAAAAAATATCTGCTCAGCTCACTAAATCCAAAAGAGTTTATTAACTAGCAGAAATATCCGGCGTTGCTTCAATAAACTGAAAAAAAATCTAGTAATTTTATTTCTTACAACCAAGTTTTTAATAAACTATATATAATCAAAATTTTAAAAATCCAGCTTCGAGGTACACATGTTTATTCACAGAGGCTACTAATTTTAAAATTTCAGTCCTCTGCTTGCAGTAAATATCACGTGATGCTCATGCTCTTCATTTTATTAATATAAACATATATATATATATATCCCGTCTAGGCTCATAGTTTCTGGAGTCACCTTATTTTAGTAGAATCCAAAACAATCGCATCCTATTTGTGATAATGTTTCACTTTAAATGTAGAGTCAGAATTAAATCCCGAGTCATTCTAGAAACTCCCAACTTCGGTACTAAACCTATTTCAATATCTTACTGTAATCAATGTATATGTTCATGTGAGTACGTTTTATACAACTCTACCTTCTTTATCTATTTAAATGGGTATCCTCAGTCTGTCTCTCTTTATCTGTGTTTAACCTCCGAAGTTGTGTCTGTTTTCTCGATACTATCAGTGTCACTTGCCCCTGGTATGTCAGCAGCTGTTTGTATCACGTCAGCGCCGCAGCTTACATAACCAAACCCCTGCAGGCGCTATGCAAGAAGTGGCTTGACACGCAAGCTGTGTACACAGTCCAATTTTGATAGGAAGAGCTTACCTCTAGAAAAGTAAATATATCAACTATTACACATGCATACGTCAAGTCATGTTATATGCATCTATACATTTTGAAATAAATATCAATACCTATGAAATAGTAGCACAATATTGATTCAACACAACGTTGATTGCAAGAAAAAAAGTTTGTAGTTTCCCAAAATTTATTTTTACCATAATCCTACAATAGTTAAATCAGCATTACAAAATATAAACCTTCCTTATCCCTAGCTTATTTGTGTAAATAGGTACTTAACTCTCCCTTTAAACAAATTTGAGTTAATTTTATACAAAATTATATCTTAGGCCTGCCCAGTGCCCATCCATACTCTATCCTTGAAGTGTAAACATTCTTCTAAAATAAACAGTTCAAAGAATAACAAATAATTTTGAACTGATACAAAAAAACAAAAACATTTTCTGTGTACTTCTAACTACAATCTACATCACATAACTGGACCGGGATTATTAATACCTCTAGTTGATGCGCATGTAGAAACAAGGAATACCTCAGAGAATTTGGTGTGACAGGTAAAAGTCACTGACATTTTTAAAAAAGTGACTGGATTTGTCGGATATATTTGCAATGAATCTCGAAATATGATGTAGGAGAGCCTAACTCTATGTATATATTATTTTTTATTTCTAATTAATATGAATTCAATAAAATGGTGAGAGTACATTTGTTTCTATAATTCTTGCGTTAAGAATTTAATAGAAAATAACCAGATTTTATATTTATAGATATGCATACAAATAACTGGAAAATGTATTAAAAAATCTTGAAAACCTGGAAAATTCAGGGATTTTCAAAATTAAAAAAGTATATCAGTCATATAAGTGCACTATTTATTTATTTTTCATAAGGAAATTATTTATAGCTGTAAGAGATTTACAATTCGCATATATAAATGCATTTAGCTAATATCTTTAATTTAAAAAAATGAATTTAATGTAAACGTAGTTACATCCGCTTACATAGCTCGTGATAGAAAACAAAACTTTATACGAGTTCCTATTTATATTTTTCAAAATTATTTTTTAATTTTCGTTAGTTGACACCATTTACAAACAATTAAACCTTATCTTAGATTTCTAAGTGCTAACCCAATGTTAATTGATACTATAATAACCAAACAAAAAGTTTTCCAATATTTTGTGACCTACCGAATACAAATCTTGCTCCACGTCTTACCGAGTCATTTGTATATTTACAGTAATAATGTATAGATGAGGAAGGTAGAATTTATAAGAAATATACTCGTATTTTCATGGAGGGAACGTAGGAAACCTATTTGAAAAAATAACTCCTGAGTAGGGCCTGCCCCATACGAAATTCTAACGCTGATTTTCTCATCAGAAACAAATCAGATTAGACTGACACCTGAGTCCACGTAACCATAGATTATAAAATGAGTGTATTTACTAAATTAGATTTATCTTATACAAAAAATGTGTTTTCATAATTGATTTGGCTTTCTTAAGTTTATAGGATTGGTTCTGGCGAAAGAAAGAAAGGTGATCATCTCAATAAACAGTCAAAACAGATAGGACAGTAATATTTAGATTTTCATTTTAAATTAGAAATTCCACAATATCTTTATTTGGCTTAACCCACAAGGGTACGTTATTAACTGCAAAAACCAGGGTGAACAACTCCACCCAGACCTAGATTGACACTTTTGGGGGCCCTGTACTAAGTATTTTATTGTTTTACCTCAAATTATTGTCAATAGAAAATCAATGTTGTTTTTTTCTGTCAGAAGTCAACTGTACCGTCTGCAGATATGTAGTATTTCTGGTTTCACTTGCAAACACATGATTTCAAATGCCCCTGTTTTCAGAGCCCTCTTATACAGGGTGGATTCTAAACATGTTTTGGGTGCATCTATAATTGACGGTTTTACAGCGCTCTCTACCGAACTGGCTATGAACCTATTGGGAAAATCTTTAAAGATCATTTCTACTAGGTACTGCCTTCTTGGCGGGAGAAAATGGTACTCTTCACAACCCTCACACCTATCCCTTTCTATATACCATGGTAGTACTGACTTGTTTTTACTAACATAGTATTGAGTTAACCTTGAAATAAACAAAACATTTAATAAATCAAAATTATTGTTTATTGGCAATAGTATTTTTATTTCTTGGTTAGCTAAGTAAGTGTCCTTACCTTATGTCTAGTGGTAAGTAATAATATCTCCAGCTCTACATACCAACATATAATATCACTCTCCTTGGACCGGATAGTGATGTTGCTCGAGTTTATTGGTAAGGATAGCAATACTATTCATTTATTATTATATATTATGTATAGTATTCATAGTTTATTTAATTCAATTAATTTATATGGTTGTACACTTAGGGCAGGTCATGTTTGTAAAGTGGTAAAAAGAGGGGGTGGATAAAAGTGATTTGTGTTGTGGGGGTTAGCTTCTCTTGGGATGCTTCCGGGGGTAAAGCACGTGTTCCGGTCTAGTGGGTGGCCCGGCTCGACTCCTCCGATCATGTGGCCGAGATTAATACTTTGTGTAAATGTCAGTTGCGGTAAAAGGCCTATAAGTATCCGAGGTGGTTCTGTGGTACGTTCATCTAAGATCCAACACGGAATAAATGCGAGATATATGTCGGGTGGTGAAGGGTTTCATATCCCCGATCCTTACGCCTTGTAATTTAAAGGACATTAGGCCTATGTTCTGAGGCGATCAATTGCCTGAAAGATATGTGTTGTTGATTTATCTCTACATTGGACTCTTGAGTAGAGCCGCGGGGCTGAGACAGCCCTCCAGACTACAGTGGACGAAACTTGTTCCGAGGCCGAGATGGGAAGGCATTGAGTGAAGCTGGATAGTGTGGCGACAAAGCAAAGAATCCATGGTGGGTTTTTTTAACCACATCCTTCTTTCAGACTTGGTGTCTCTTCATGCAAAACACGAGGTAATTCCAATCGTATTGTATGAATTCATAATTATCATTATGAACAGCTTCCAGCCACTGGCTGGGTCTGTTTGGAACGCAAGCCTCTCCCCCGCCTCTTTTCCTTCCATCATCTCTCTCTCCCTCCACCTTGGCCTGGTCTTCTCCTCTTTCCTCCACACTCCTCCTTACTCCCTTCATCCATCTGTCCCTTGGTCTTCCTCTTGGCCTAAGGTGAATTATGTAGGTCTGTTACAAATCTACTCAGGACAGCTGGTCTAAGTTTTGCACGGCCTCCGTATCGACTTTTCGATGAGCACGAACTAGAGGAAGGTGCGTTATGTCGAGAGCTTGTTAATTATCATTATTTTGTTGAGTGGGTCTACTAACAATAGTACATTGGTTCACCGGATAGGGTGTGTGGCATCCCAAAACACTTATAATCAATATCATTTCAATAACATCAAGACTATTTAGTTGATATATTTCTTGAATCATATTTTGTTTATGTAATGTATAGTTTATTTTATACTAGTTCTTTGATCAATATATTAATAATCATCATCATCATCATCATCAAGTTTAAATGTTTGTAATTTGTAACTTAAAATGAAACCTCCTTTACCTAACTAATTAAAATAGAAGGCTCACATAGCTACAAAAAAAATTCACTAACACAATCATAGTGAGTAGCTTGAGTGATTGTTTCGAATGTCTGAGTACAGACACCTGAAACTCAGAGCATGTAACCCAACTGGTTGCGGGAATGATTGCTAGACGGCCGTCTTCAAAAGTATTTAAGTTAAAAAAATAAATATGAATAACCACATAAATCAACGAACAAATATCCCAAGGGTATGCTTACTATTCATAACATTAAGGAAAAAAAAACAGTAAATGCCTTTTTTTTATATTTATTCATTGAAAATGTATTTAAATATATGTGTATGTGTATTTTAACAGATAGAACCATATGATGGTATAGCAAAATATTTATTACGATAGTCGTAGAACTTGTAAATATATAATATTTATTATGTATATGAAAGGTTAATATCAAGACAATAGCAACGTTTAAATCTAGTATTACATTAGAAAATTTGCCAGAGAAAACAAATAACATTATTTACCTCAACCATCTATTTCCGCAAGGAACTTGCTCATTAAGCTACGTTAAATAGCCTCTTGTAAAAAAAAACTATTTATAAACTATCTCCACAATACGCATATATGTAAATAAACCATAATTTAAAACAGACAGGTTTCAAAAATAATTAATCAAGACTTCTATCCTCAGTCATCACAAGACTTCAATTAATATTCCCACTCTAAGTGAAAACATCTTCAATAAGAATACGTAATATAATGATAATACTAGATAACTCGCAAGAGTAATTTCAAACAACAAGATAACTTTTCCCATTATTTCATAAGAAAGAAAGAAAGAAAGAAAATTTACTAAGGTAATATTCATTAACAAACCACAAAATTAGACCTTATTACCAAGATTTCTATTGTTTATCTATCAAGTCAAACAGTAATATTCAAAATTAGATATACATCTATATCAACAAAATAAACATAAGACTCAATACTATAGTCTTTGGATAATTTCATAATATCCTCATATTTAATATTGGTCTACGATTTCAAAGATAATTAATACACCCAAAACACAATTAACTGTAAAAAGGCCGAAAAGTGAATTTAGAAAATTTACACAAAAAAAATCATTTAAGCCGAATGTAAATTTGTTCTTACATTTTAAATATTTGTAGCCACGGCTACGTACTTCCCAAACTAGAGTCCAATCCAAGAGTGCCGGACATGTCGCCATACCGGCATTATATATGCTTGAAAACTCAGAGAAGAAATAAGGTGGAGGAACATATTAGGATCACAAAAGGGGGATACGCGTGACAAACATAGCTTCGATAACACACTCCATGGTCCTAGAATGTTCTCCTCTATAGTAGACTAGGCATCACTTCCTTTTTTCAAGTTCTAAGGAAAGATTCGATACCACACGATTTCTAGCGGCCGCCGTTCGAACCTAGGTGGGATCGGTTAGTCTTCCACGCGGCGCGGCTAGGTTATGCTCGGTTGTGCTTTCGTTGTCTCACTGAACTGTTGTTAAGAGGTGCTGGGACGGTGAATGGGGTAAGTTGTTTATCTCCCTCCGACTGGTATTTTCTTCAATTGTAGCCAAATGCTACAAAAATAAATATTAGTTTTTTGGTTTGTAACCTTACATTTATGAGTCACAATAATGTATCCTCCGCCCCTTTATCTATGTGTTATATGGCTACTCTGACCTGACACAGAGGTCCCGTCAAGAAGGATCCATGTCTGTACCTTTTAAATGAGAGACGTAGTCGAGGTGCACCCACGCCCACAACGTAATTATGATTTTCAGAATAGTGTGATTCCTCTTCTCTCCTCTAAGTTCTGCACCCTGTGCTCTATAAATTATTAAGGCACATTTTTCATGGAGAGTAGAAGTCAGAGAGAGGGAGAAAAGAGGAATAGATGTAGGGTAGGGAATATTAGGAGATTATTAGAGGGATATTTACATTGGGAAACATCGTTAATTAAATTGTATCTTTTGAAACTTGAAATTAATCTTATTTTGTCGATATTTCTACTTTTAAATCAAAATTTATTTTTAACCAGCTCTTGTTTTATTATTGTCATGAATATAATGGTAGAAACATATTAGAAATGTAGTATTTTCCCTTTATTTTCAATCATATATACAATCGTAATAATTGATTCTAAAACTAACAAAAAATCGTTAATAACAAACAAGTATGGCCACCACAAGATTTTACAAACATAAATACAAAAGCTAATTCTCATTTTATTTGTAAATTGGTGTTTAATTGGCTATAGCCTCTCCTTTTATTCTCACTAGCTGATATATCTTGAGTTAAATGTTTCTCTATACCACACTCCATGCATAAAAATGTTAAGCTAGCTCAACTTTATGTATTATATTGATTACAAACGCTAAAATTGAAAATATTGTATTACAATTGTCTGTACTAGGTGCTATTCACTCTTCACTGTTATGCATTATTCATTAATATTAATCCAGCCTTTTACTAGACAAAAATAAAACTATTTACTCCTCTAACTTATTAACAATGTTTTTAATAGCTTTAAAAACATATTAGTAAGATAAGTATAATATATATTTCACACGTCTAAAAATCATTACTAATTAAAATGGTCAATATGGCAAGTACATTTTCTAGGAATAAACAAAGAGGTGTGAATATACGGTGAGAATTGTAGGCTTCAATCTACTGAGCTACAAATATCAGGTCCATCAACATTTCTGGACAGACTAATTATTTCATGTATATGGCTAAAGTAGCAATATTATAATTCTTTTGTTAATATGATCTATGGACATACGACCGTAAGCGGGGGTCACTTTGTGACGGGTGGGCTGAAATTGTGACAAAGGTTCGATTTTCATTATTTTCCAATCTTGCGCACTGACAATTTGCGGTAAAGCGCAAATACATAGAGTAACAGTTGATTTGTACTATGCTGCTGCCATTTTCATAACCCTTATTAACTCGCGTGTGGCCGTTAGCCATCTTGAATTTATAGCTTGTATTTACAGTGTTGTTGTGTGTTCTGGTTAATTTCTATTGTGGAGACTGACTGAAATTATTACTTTTGAATTACAATCAAAAGTCTTGTTATTATAGTTTAAAAAAACACAAAAAGTGTCACAAAGTAACCCTAGCTTGTTATCCCTCACTTGCTACTTCAGAGGTAACTGGTTGATGCCCCAACGATGGTGACTTTGTGTTCAGACACATGGAGGTAGGGTAGGATAAATTTCAGCGTGTCCCGGCAACGTGAGTCGCGGTGGAACATGAGGAAGTCCCAGCAACGTGAGTCACGGTGGAACATGAGGAAGTCCCGGCAACGTGAGTCGCGGTGGAATATAAGGAAGTCCCAGCAACGTGAGTCACGGTGGAACATGAGGAAGTCCCGGCAACGTGAATCGCGGTGGAACATGAGGAAGTCCCGGCAACGTGAGTCACGGTGGAACATGAGGAAGTCCCGGCAACGTAAAGTTACGGTGGAACATGAGGAAGTCCCGAGGTGGGGTGGTAGGGTGTTGGTGGAGAGGGAGAGAGAGGGTTAAACAATATTGCTCTTTAGTAACATAAGACAATTTAATAGCACTTTCAAACAGGTGGCGCACCCGGGTTGGGTAGCCACTCTCCGACTGGCTTCTGACCAAGGAACCACCGTGTTAAATACCCTCCACTGCTGCCTGGCCTTGTCCAATGGGAGAAAAGAAAGCTTCACATTGGCGCGGGAAAACGGGAGTGATAGTGGCCGCCAAGCGAGCCAATAGAAAGAGGAGTTCTCATGGGCGCTGATTACAGTGGAAAACTCGTCACAGACTGCTTAAAGAACATGAAGTGTGGGGTGGTCCAGAAAGTAGAGAGGGTGGTTGGCGCGGCCTGTGCAAGTGCGGAGGAAGGATACAAGGGCCGACTGAACAGTGAGGCACAACAAGCTCACGGTATGATCTTTGTTAAAATGGAGGCTAAAATCTCGCAATCTTCAAATAATCAGAAACTTACTATAGAACAGGAATATCAGGCATTACAAACAAAGCCTGCAAAGATGGTATTTTATTCAAAATATAAACTTACTTATTTACTCTATGGCATTAGGAACTCAATAAAGTTCGTTGCATGCACTGATAAAAGTACGCCACCTATCCCTATATGGAGCTAGTTCTTTCCACTCCACCTAATTAAACCTTAATTATTTCAGGTTAATTCTAATGTTATCCTCCTATCGGCGTCTAGGTCTTCCCAATGGTCTTATCACCCAGCCGAGCCAAGAAGGACGTTGCCCGCGGGCCATCAACATGGATACACCCAGTAGATATTTTGGGGGAGTCAATCTGAGGCAGGCATAGCTCTTTTTCATACACTCCTTTCGGGAGAATATCTAGCCTAATGCGTAACGCCACGTGGGAGTAGACTACTTCACCAATCCTAGAGAGCGCACAACACCAGCCCAGCATTTTACCCGGATGAAATATTATTACATAAAGGACACCACCACGTCTCTATTCTAACAACTTATATAAGTCAGAGACTTTTCAAAGTGAAATCCACTTGCCTTGTAGGGTCCAACAGCCAATTTTAGGAAAGCAAATACCTCTCTTAAGGCTCCAATAATCCATCATGGTTATTTTCTTAGAGTGTAGCCACGTGCGTAAACGCGCGCAGCGATCAATTTGCAGAACAGTGACCCCGTGCCTGCCAATCTGCCATCGGTCCCTACCATCACCGGACAGCTAGAAAAACACCTCCACCTTGGACAGCTTCCATCAGTGGGAGGAGCTGGCTCCTTTTGTGGGTGCTGAACGCACACGACAGTAATTTAAGACACAACCTAGGAATAGATCTTACTCAACGGGGGCTTTAGCTTATGTCACCTCATTTGGTCCCGCTAAGGTCAGGTACCTAGCCATAGGAATCACCATAAAAAAGGCTTTCAACCCAAGTTGTATAGCTGGAACCTCGTGGATATGTCCTGACCAGCTTTCCCGGAGGGTATTAGCTATAGCTACAAGATGCTTATTGTGTGGTGAGTAGGTGAGCCCCCTGCTCCTATTCAATCCCACACAGACGATCTCGACTTAGATTTAGCCGCTCTTCGGTTGAACCTTCCGGACGTTGCCTGGAGGTCGACACGAGCAGTCACTCTGTCAAAATTATCAGACGAGGAACATTCCGTAGGCAGAGTCAGGAAGCCTCGTGTCCCGTCCGAGTTAGGGCAGTCGCCGGGAGGGGAAAATTAATATTAAACCCATGAGCTTCCATCCCCGACCTGGCGCTACTAATGAAATAGTACATTCGCAAGGGGTTGCAAAGGTGTATTGCACCTACAACACTAAATAATACGAGATCAAGGTTCACATAATTGACACTGAAAATAAGCAATCAAAAGGGTAAGAAGATTATATTAGGCTAGGTCTAATTAAGGTTAGAGCTCATCTACTAAACCATCAGCCTTTCAATAGACCAGATTGCTAGTAACGGAAAGGTCTAGGCTCGAATCCCGGCCGGGTGTTCTGGCATTGTTTCCCCCTATTCTTTATTTACGCTAGCCTGAGTGAATTTTCTCGAATAACCTTTTTTATAGCCTTCCCTACCCCATAGAATAAAGGGTTAAATGAACCTAATATTAAATCGTATGTAGGTCTAAAGCAAACCAATGATAAAAATCTGAATATAATATACATTTGTTTTAATTTGTTCTAAAAAAACCTTGTATTCTCTTTTTCTCATTGGGGTTAACAAGCCCATCTACCCACTCGTTTAGCTCTCGAGCAACAAAACTGTCGCTAACCCCCTTCCCCGGTTGCACCCATGGACCTCCCGCGGCGGATATTGCCACTGCCGGCTGCTCCGCTACTTTCTTTAATCAATAACACATAAAATCTCATCACTCGGTGGTGGGAGGTTCATTGGGGGAAAAAAGAGGGCAGACAAAACTTTTCACTGTTTTCTTAGCACAAAAAAAAAATCCCCAAGGGGATGTGAGAAGTTCAGGTTCTTTTTTTAAATAAAAGTTCTTGAAATAAACACTTTTTTGTTGTTTTTTTTACTCCTGACATATTTGATCTATTTGTGAAACTTTTTATTCTGTAGTTTTTACGAGTCATCTTTAATGTAGGCTCCTCAAACGGATCTCATGATTTTTATAGTACACTTTATTTTAGTTTTTACTGTTATTTTCACAAACTGAGCTCTAAATCGAAACAAAGAACCGTCACACATTATTAAACATATAAGTATAATAATTACAACGTGGATTTTTCAGTGGCATAATATTTCTTAGTTTATAAATATTCATTTTTCCGCAACTGGTCTCATTACCCGTATCTATTAAAAGCATTAACTTTCATTAGTGGATTAGGGTTGTAAAAAGAAACATTTATGGGTGTGAGTCGAATTTTCATGTAGAATGTGAAACAATTAATGGGATGTCATCCTTAGTACACTCAGTCGATATTGGAACACCGACCTGTCGGTTATCGGTGAAACAAGATAGATGAGATTGACATTTAGTTAGTCAGCGTGCCCATTGGCGTGACTTTCTCACATATGGCAAAAATAAATCAAATATTGCTTCAGTAAATACATTTAGTTTAATTTTATACTTATGACTCTTTCAAAATTTCTTGAATATTTGTCAAGGGCATTAAGGAATTTGAACAGGACTTTTTCCCCCTCATTCATAAAGTGTATATACATGTGTTAATAATTCAAGAACTGTTAATAAATATATATATATATATCATAGTTATATACATATACAGAATGTTCACAAACTCGTGGCCCAAACTGCACATATAGCTTGTTTGAACTAAAAGTAATACAAAATACCTATACACCTACATTCAGAAACCTATGTTAATAGCATTAAATTGTGTTCAAAGTATCGGCGTATAGCGCCGGGATAGCAAAGATGTTCAAGCATGCGTGTACAACATGTTGCATAGGAGCTAGGTGCACGGCACTGTACATGTAATTATGGCACGCACTTTATGTGATGTAGTACTGTTACTAATGACCCTCAGAATGTATTCGCATGTCTAGATGGATTGTTGTGTTGTTTACTATTAAATTGTGGTATGTTCTGCTGCCATGCTCCAAGATGTCGTGGTGTGTATTGCCGTGTGCCTAACTCCTATGCAACCTGTTGTACACGCATGCTTAAACATCTTTGATATCCCGGCGCTATACGCCGATACTTTGAACACAATTTAATGCTATTAACACAGGTTTCCGAATGTAAGTGTATAGGTATTTTGTATTACTTTTGGTTCAAACAAGCTATTTGTGCAGTTTAGGTTATGAGTTTCCACACACCTGTATATATACACGTGGCTGGGCTACTTCAGTCTTAGTCCACTGTGAAGATTAGCCAGTAATAATGTATCTTTGCCTAGGGGATACCCGATTGTACTAATCGTGCATCCTTGCCACGGAATCATGAGATGAGGTGATGGTGATAGCGAATATGAGGGTGTGCAAGCTTAAGACTTACTTACAGGTTGTCCCAGAGAAAAGGGGTTGATAATTTGTTGTTGTCACTTCACAATTATTTTTGATGGTTGTGGATTAATATATAATTTAATGTCAGTAGTTACCCATTTCAGTGATCGAATGGTTTAAATCGAAGGCGTCACTCACGCAAGACTGGACCACTGATAACGGGTATATCGGGGTTAGAATCCCTGTTGAGAGAGAGGGCCAGTTTCATAGTCAGAGTTAGTACGCCTCAAGTGCGGCGTTATACTAAATACAAGACGTCACCTACCTGAAATTGAATGGAATGGGCCAGTTACATATGCGAAACTGGCCCATTCCATTTTGGTCTAGGTAGGTGTCGTCCTGTATTTAGTATCGACTCGCACTTTAGGCATGCTAAGTCTGACTATGAAACTGGCCCATAGTTGTTTTTACCTGGATGGTTTCTCACTTTTTCTCCACGCAAATACAGGTACATTTCTTCGAAGTGATACCGTTATCATCCCTACTCCATTGTCGTAATTTACATATATATATATACATATAGCTGACCTTGCGGTCTAAGGGTAAGTTATTGGACTTCTGTGATGGGGGTCTGGGGTACAATCCTTGGTCTCGGCACAGATTTATCTGATTACCAAACCCTTCCTTCACCTCTGACAACACGTGTATTAATCACAACTTGTGAATGTGTGGACAACTTGTGAATGTGTGGAATGCCAGGCCTCCACCGTGGTTCGGATTCCACGTTAAACTGTATGTCCTCCATTTCATCTCTCAATCAGCCTACCATTACACATTAGTGTAAGTGCGTATAACCCGAACGGGTAGTAAGGCGTGGTAGTAATAATAATAACATATATATACATACGAAAAGCCTGAGAGGGTATGAAGACGTGGTGAAAAAACAAAGGTTGGTGGTTTAGAGATTCTTTGGGGATCGGTGAGATATACCTTGATGTTTTTCGAATGGACAAGAGATATTGATAACATTTTACTATTTTGTTAATGTTATTTCATAGATATTGGTAATATCTATCAAGATTAAAAGTTGCAAACCGCATGACTTGACGTGAAAGTAATTTATTAGTTTTTCCTAACTGGAAGACCTGTCCATTCGTAAGAAATTGGTGGCACAGTGAAATCTCTTAATAGTGGACATCTTCCGGGAGATAAAAAAAAATACCGTTATTGAGATGTTTCCGTTATTTGGAATTTTTTTTTTTTTAGTCTTACTTCTTGAACTCAGTTTAATCTATATGAGCCTATATAGAGTGAACATTAATTACTTTGTAACAGTCTAATTACTGAACTCTGCAGTATTGTATACAAGATGACTATAATTCCGAATAAATTGTACATAGCTTACCGTACATATTGCATAATATACAGAATAATACACAAATGAAATGAAATGTGAACAGTAGGCCTTTTGTACTGTAGGCCTGTGTGTGCGCGCAAGCACAGACAACTGCTGGAACATCCCCCTGCTGATGGATCTGTAGGGGTGAGAGTAATGACCTTGAATTACGGTAGTTAATTTTACATAGGCTATTATATAAACTTTAACTATAGGTGAAAGGCAAGACTGCTCGCGCTTCACGCGAGACAATTCAATTCCTGACATTCCTACAGTCAAACACAATAGATGAAATGCTGTTTACAATTTGTATCCGCTGTTTAGAGATTTTTATGCATACATATGCTTTTTAAGAAGTAATCATGTCCGTTATTGAGAGATTCCGTTACTGGGAAGCTATTTCACCATAAAATTCCATGTTATTATGCAGGGGAAATTTAAGCTGTCCGTTATGAAGAAAAATCCGCTATTCAAAGGTTTTTAGCTAAGCGAGATTTCACTGTATAGGTCTACATCCTCTCACCAATTTTTAAATCCTCTGAGAACTACTAAAAAATTATTTGGGTTCTGCATATTTTGGGAGCTTCTAAAGCTGTCCTGAATATCCTCTACACAAGTTAAGAGATTTGCATTATAAAGCCATGCTAGTTCCCTGGACATAAAAGTAATCACGGATTTAGCTCTTTTAGCACTGTGTCGGTTGTTTTGTGAACTCGCAATGTTGTAAAATACGCTGTCGTGCTAATGGTCTGACGTCACTTGCTCTTACCAAACATACGTTTCCTCAGAAAGAGACTAATAGGTAGTGAAGGAATAATCAATAATCCTGCTCGCTCTTGTGGTTTAGAAATGAGATCTAGAATGAAGATTGAGAGGGGAAATAGATGCGGTAACGGAATGGTGGTAGAGTACAGGGAAACATGAATTCACACTCCGCCAGGATGATTGTGGTTGACCCGAACAAAAAACCTCCCGAAACCTTGGGTCTTAGAACTCCTAAATCTTGAATCAGCCGTAGCTAAAACGTGAGTTAGTACAGTCCGTATCACAAAAAATTACCGCTCTTACAGCCGGAATTGTATTTTAATCTGGCTATTTTGTATGATCGGAAATGTTTAGCTTTTAAAATAAATAATACAACACAATCGTTCACATTTTCTCATACAGGATATTATAGTTTGTGAAATTTTTCAAATCAATGATCAGTAAACCACCTCTTAAAATGTTTCTATAAGGAAAACCAACATACTATTTTGTTACTCATATGAAACACCCTTAAGATATAAATTAAATAGATATAAATTTTGAACAAAATTTCTATAGTCACTATTTTTTTCAATTACAAATGTTCATAAACTAACCCTTACTAAACCACTCTCAACTTATTTTAAGAAAAATTAATATATATATAAATATTATTAGGCTTGTTTATCACTTTCCAGACACTAATTTTAATCAAAACAGAAAAAAGACATTTAAAAAAAATAGTATTTTCCCAAAACATGTAATCAGTAATCTATAGTAAAGCATTTTTTCCCTCTTAAAAAAGCAGTCGCTATTATTTGTCAAACACTTTCCAGATATATATTTTTTAATCAAAAACGTTAGAGCCTTATTTTTAGCATAAAATTTTAAAAAATCAATCAACAGTAAACTATCCTTAATTTAAGGGATATGTTTTTTAAGAAGCACCTTGTAGAAGACATGGAGAGATAGAATAAGGAACGAGGACGTACGAGAGGAGTTAGGAGTGAAGGAATCAATTGAGGAAAGGTTAGGGTCGTTAAGATTCAGATGGTTCGGCCTTTTGAAAAGAATGGAAAACACAAGAACATCACATGTATACATGGAAAGAGTGGTAGGGGGTAGGAGACCAGTCAGACGACTCAGAAGGAGGTGGGTTGACCAGAAAAAGGAAGATGTAGTGAATAAAGGGGACAGCTGGAGCAGAGTAAAGGAAAGAGAAATGTTCCTGGACAGACAGCGTTGGCGAGAACCTATTCGAGGACACCCTACCCGGCAAGCTTGAGGAGTTCCATGATGACGATGATGATGATAGTACTCAAAATAAATACCCTGATCTATGACCATAAAACATCTAAATATCAAGTTTGAACAAAATCTGCCAAACAATATTGATTGTAGCCGAGGGACAGATAAACAGACATAGGAGCATTCAGAATAGATCCACTTATTATGAGTTTGTGGGCAGATAAAACGTAAATATTTTCTCTATATGAAAAAGAAAAAAAGTATGAGTTGAATTAAACTTTATTGACAAGGAAATATATTTTAAGACGAGTCGAAACTCACCGGTAGGCGTGCAGACAAAAGTGTCAGCCTCGCCTTGTTCGGTTCGATGGTGATTTGGATGTTGGAGTTCAAATCTCGGCCGGGTGTAATAAAGCGTTTTTGTCTAAATTGCTTCCTATCCTCCATTCATGAAAATGTGGGTACACGAAAGGACCAAATTGTATTATTAAATATTTTTTGTGATTAAAATTAATTACTACTTTGGCAGCGATTGTGTGCTTGGGACCACACTATCGGTCCACTAAGCATCTATTAACGTTCTTGCATACCGCCCTAAAAGTACGTACAATATGTCAAAAGCTGCATCTACAGAAAACAACACTTAGCGCATGATTATTTTAAATTAACTTTCGTAACTTTGAGAAGTGTCAGAGATAATATTCATAAATGGTTGGATGAATGTGCGTGTGTGTGTGTGTGTGTGTGTGTGTGCGTTCTGTTCTTCGACGAAACACTCTAGAAATGTTGAGTTTCCTTTATTCCAATTTTCAATTTCATACGTCACTGTCCTTCCCCTCATCCCATCTTCTTTGCATGCGAGCTCACACTCCACATATACTCAAGACGTGGCTTTATCGAGTGTTTATTTGGCGTCAGTTTGCGCATACGTATCGAACAAGGGAATAAAACAGCTCGCTTCTTTTATGAATGCTTTATACTTTTACCAGGACTTTTTTTTTTGTTACGCGTCTTTCTATCCATCCGGACTATAATTTACATAAGAGAAAATGTACTCGCACTTGCGTGAGAAACAGGTTAGGGAAAATAAAATGGGCAGAGTAAATCAGTCTGGGATTTGAACTCTGACCTCCCGTCACCGGCAAACCAGACAAGACGAGACTTGACTATTCTCCGTCTGGATGCACAAACATCCACAGTCCAGAGTTCAATAAATTAATACACACCCGCATCAATAGGTGCGTGGATTGAATGTCAGGCTCATGTACTTTGGTTTTTGTTTGATGAGGAGGTAAAAGTTTGAATATCAGATGAGTGTGACTAATGGTACTCTCTCCTTGCTGATTACCCCCTCTCCCTCCATAGAAATATGGGTACGTTTCCAATTCATAGCTTCCTTATCCCTACCCTATTAGTATAGTTAAAGCAGGTATTGAGGGTCAGAGTCAGGTACACTAACCTTAACGACCACAATTTGTCTGTTGTAAACGATATTCTCTCACGGAAGTGAAAGGGCGAGCATCTTTTTAAATTAGCCACTGTTTCGGCGAGTGATCGTCCCAGGTCACACCAATGGACACGTGGGCATAGACGTCAGTCTCGATTTTCCTGGTTCTCTGTTGACGGGGAGCTTGGGATTCAAACCCTGACTTAGTTCAGTGAAGTATTTTTTCCCCCTAAATGTTACAATTCCTCTAAAAAAATTCTACCTTCCTCTTCACTACCTTATTTGTTTAAATAAGCGGATAACCTGGAAGGGTATTAACACGCATCAAAAAGAGTTTTAAAATATTTGTATCAGTCTGCCATCACCACGTTCATAATTGTTTGAAAGACTGCAGATGTAAGTGAAACGAACTAAATGGGAGTTCTTGAAGTTTGGTGGAGATTGAGAAGGAGGGGGTGAGGGGGGTAGGAGGTATATTGCGACTCACTTCATTAGTATGCAGTCCAAGCATGGAACTTGAGAATGTCCCCTGAATTTTTAGAAGGTCACATTTTACCAAAGTATTAATAAACAACTTTGACAACACGAAATAAAAAAAACAATTGACATGCGATAAGTAAATTTTGGCGCAATTATATTTAAAGCGATATATTTAAAATAGTTATATATAAATATAATTCAATATTAAAAAGTGGTAATATATTTTCCGTAACCATTATAATATTTGGTATCAATGAACACCCGTAAAAAATAGAGACTACTCTTGAAACATTAACAGTCATCAAAAATATTTCAATTTAAAAGTCATTAAACGGAATAAGACAATGAAAATATATTTTATTAATTTTTTAGCAGTATTCTTTAGTATTAAATCTAAATTATCCTATATAAGGTAACAAAATGTAAGTGGACCATAATTTTATTATTAGTCTGTAAAGAGATGAGGAAATAACCATCCGAAGTTAACCTGATCATAATTCGAACTATGACCTTCCCGTCAACGGCAACGATCTAATACCTCTTGGCTAGCAACAAGAGTAAAATATCATTCCTATAGTGTTACGCGTATGCATAAAACGACACACAATCATCAAACAATACAGTAAAATCAACTATGTTAGATGACAACCTGTGAGGAAATTGGAACTCCTATAAAGGAAAGATTATCTTATCTTTCAGCCTATCTCTTGTCAAACTTCACCGTTCAATCCAGCTAAGGTCATTCAAGCCTAAAAACCGTATTGCACAATGTTAACAAGTATGTAATTATAAGCTATAAATAGTGATTCAATGATTTCAAATCATCACAGTTCACAAACTATGAGGTTTCAAACTTACCATTTTACCCTTTTTGCGTACCAGTGTTGGTAAAGTATTTAATGTATGGAACTGAAATTTAGTATAAGTAAACATTCATATGAGATGTACAGAATGAAATATTTATAATATAAATAATATAAAAATTTTAAAGAACAATTTTAATACATATTAATAATAATTTAAATATTTATAATATCGATAAAAATAATAATCATATTTATAATATTGATAAAAAATTAATATTATGAATATTTCAATGCAATATTTATATTATTAATGTTATGAGGAAATATTTATGTTATTAATATTATAAATATTTCATTCTGTACACCTCATATGAATGTTTAGTTATACTAAATTTCAGGCCCATACATTAATTACTTTACTTTAATAATGGTACACAAAAAAGCATAAAATAACGAGTTTGACCTCTTATAACTCATGAACTGTAATGAGTGGAAATAATGTAATCACTATTTATAGCTTGTTAAAATTGTGTGACACAATTTAGAAGGTTGAATAATATATCGAATACATTAATCATGAAGAACTCGATTTGATATAAAAATTTCAAGCAATTGGCAAAAGAAATTATATAGAAACTAGCGGACCCAACAGACGTTGTCCTGCCCGAAACGTTGGCTTTTCGTTTGGGTGGCATAATTGATTTCGATAATAAAACAATTACTATGTGATCATCACAATTACAAATTCACAATGAACTCCAATTAGTGAGTAACACAAATATTACAAATTCAGTGTTTGTCAAGACAACATACAAAATAAAAGATCTTTTCATTTTTGGCACTTCACCCACAACTCCACAACCTGTATTGAAAAACAAACATAACTATGAATTATTCTCAGAAGTTCAATTATTCATGAACTTTTCAGAAGGTTTTAACGGTCAATTATTGATGAACTTATGATTTTTTAACGGTCAATTATTAATATTATATTCATTACTATAAATATTGGGTGGGGGTGAGGGGTGGGGGTGAGGGGTGGGGGTGAGGGGTGGGGGTGGGGCGTGAAATTTTGGGGTTACATGTTCTGATATGTGAAAAATCTAAAAAAAACAAAAATCCCCCCTCCCCCAAAAAAAATTCCCTAAAAAATAAAAAATAAAAATTTCTAGAACCCGATTGCAGCGCCACCTACCGGGTCCAATTGTGAATCTAAACCATCCACGGACCCACTCAAACACACACACAAAATTTCATCAAAATCGGTTCAGCCGTTTAGGAGGAGTTCAGTGACATACACACGTACAGAAGAATTATATATATAAAGAAGATGTGTACTTGAGAGAGTAACAAAATAACAAAGGACACTGTTTTAGTATATAATTAATTTACTCAAAAAGTATTCTCTTTGTTGCTTATGACGTAAAAACATGATAAACAAAATATATTATTTGTCAGTGGCACCAAGCCTTGAACAATTTTGATTGGATTACATTTTAAATATTTTTATTTTAAATTAAATGGTACATTATTAAATATTCTAGAACTATAATCTGGATTCTAAATTTGAAATAAAATGCAAAATTCGGATTTGACCCATCTTTAAAATAACACAATTATTATTAGAATTTTAGTTATTGCACTTTTAAAACACAATATTAATAGGCTAGTTAATACTCGTATTTTTAATGATCAAATCTTTCTTTAAAAAAACTATAGTATATCCAATTTTATCTCCTTGTTCAGTGTACCGTGTGTTGAAAAGGGTTGAAAATCGCTACACTAGGGAAGATAAAGTGGTAGGAACATCGACTATCCAGAGTTGCAACTTGTGATATTCGTCATATTCTAAGAAAGGCAGAAAATCCAAGCATATGCGGATGACAACGATTTTACCCTAAACCAGTGTTTCCCCAAACTGTGGTAGGTGTACCCTCAAGGGTACACGAAAGATGTCAGGGGGTAGGCAAATACCAATAAGGTGCATTTTATATGTTTTGGTAATGGTAAGTTTGATAAATTAACGTAAATTTTGACTTAATGCCGTTGACTTTTATATGTTTTCTTTATCTTTGTCATAAATTTGTGGAAAATACAACTAATGCTTTACAAAGACTGTTTGTACTTTACAAAATATCAGGTATTTGTTTTCTTATTTTTAAAGTGAAGAAGTGGAAGGGGTAAGTTTGTTAGGATATAATCTAGAAAGAAAGACGCGACTGACTAAATGTTTGAGAAACTCTGAGGCTTATATCAAATCAAACCTTTAATATCTTCTCGGTTTGTAACTGATATTTACTATCTGATAAATGGAGCAACGTAAAAAAAAATGGTGGGATGTAGGACTTACGTTCCATTAAATTTAACGGTATTTCCTTCCGATGATTGGTCACGAAATCAATTCACTAACTCGTATCAAATCTCACTTACGCTTGACCGAGTGATTATGCTGTCGACCTCATGCGGCTGCTAATAACGGAGAGATCGGGTTTAAATTCCGGTAGGGTCTACTAAGGGTGGTTTTTCCTAAATGATCTCCCACCCTTCTTCCACGAAATTGCGGGTATATTTCCTCTCAAATGCTTCCTTACTCCTCCCTATCCCATTAACATAATTATCATATACGCGTATAGCTTGAAAGTGATAAAAATAAATATTGTCAACCGTAATTCTAAAGTCCGACAGCTTATCTCAGTCGGTAGCTTGTCTGTCTACTAAGCTAAGGGTCCCGGGTTCTATTTCCGGAATTATGTGCTGATATAACCAATCGGTTAACAAAGTGCACGATAATATCTCAAATAAATAAAATGTAAATCCAAGGTAACTTCCGGTTCAATCCTAGGTAGTTATTAAAGATTGTAAACATGCCCCTATGTTTGTGCTCCTACCCAAATAGTCCAACTCCTTGCCTCAGTGGATTGTTTGTCTGATTAATTATCATCGAGTCCCGGGTTATTTTAGTGGCGAGGATTGAAATCGAAATTGTGTTTATTCTTTTTGGTTTTGTGGCAGTTTTTTTTTATAGCACTGCACTGTTCAAGTTATACGCATATGTACTAATTACGCTAATGATTTAGGGATGAGGTAGATTGAATTTAGAGTAAGTATACACGAATTTGAATGAAGGGAGAGTGGTAAACCATTTAGTAAAAAAATTTAGTAGGCCTACAACCAAACGGGATTCGAACCCCGATCTCCCTGTCATCGGCAGTCTAATATAACACGAGATTGACGCCTTAGAGCATGTAGTCACCGTAGAAGGTTTTTGGCAAATAAATAGCATGAGTTCCGGTACCCGTTCTTGTCCTGATATTAGGTTAAGAAGGACTAATAAAAACCTGTATATACATATTTTTTAAATACAAATACTTAACATTTCCTGCTTAAAATTTGGCTACTCTACAAATTATATACGCATAAGTAGAGCTTGTTCAGAGAGTTAAAAAAGCTACTAAATCTACTTTCATTTATTCATACGGCAATCCATATGTACTGAAGCTCTATATTTTGGACGAACACGTTTTAAGATTAATATTAAGGTATTTTATCAATATCGGCTTCTTTATAATTTTTTTTTACTCTTAAAGGTTTTGAATATGTTGACCTCACCCTAGCCTTACCATTTAATATTTTTTACACTGCATCTTACTACTAGACGTGGCTCTTCACATTTAACTACACACATGGGCTAGGGATGAGAATTTTATGTACCCTTATTTGTGATGTGGTATAACGGCAAACCATCGAAGATAAAACACCCTTAGTACACCCACTAGAGATTCGAGCCCTGACCTATCAGTCACCATCAAAACAAACTTCGTAATTTTGACGTTACTACGCTCGTCCACCGAAGCAGGTTATTAGTTTGTAGGTCTTGAAGTACACAATAATACTCATACAATCAAATGTTCATTCGTGGCATCAAAACAACAGATATAAAGGTGATAGTAGCGTGCGTGTCTTATGTAGAATATGGCGTGTTGATAAAGAATGTTTCACACGCACACATTCCGTAGTCTTCCATATTGGAATAGTAACTGTATCTTGAGTGATTGAATGTGGCTATTGACGTACACAAGGGAAATCAAGGAAGTGGTTGGACACATCAACGTACGGTCTAATTTTCAAATAAAGGGCCCTCAAAGTTACTAGAGCTAGCTTCACATATCAATACGTCAAGTCATGTTATCTGCATCGGTTCGGTTAGCTCAGGAAGGACATATCAGACAGTTCATAAAGTTCTTATTTTATAAAATCGTTTCCTTGACCGATGATGTCAATACTGACAGTTGTCATATACAGAGTGGTTGGAAGCTCATAGCCCAAACTGCATATATCGCTTGTTTGAACCAAAATTAACTCAACATCCCTATACACTTACATCCGGAAAATTATGCTAAGACCATTAAATTGTGTTAAAGGTTTCGGCGTATAGCGCCTGCAGATCAAAGCTGTTCAAGCATGCGTGTACAACAGGTTACAAAGGAGTTGTGCATGTGGCACTACACACCTCGACATCTTGAAGCACGGCAGCATAACATAACACAGTTAATAGTAAATAACACACCAGTCCATCTAGAAATGCAAATACGTTCTGAGTGTCATCATTAACCGTACTACCTCACGTAAAGTACTTGCCATGATTACATGTGCATTGTCGTGCGCCTAGCTCCTATGCAACTTGTTGTACACGCATGCTTGAACAGCTTTGATCGCCATGCGCTGTACATGAAAACTTTGAACACAATTTAAAGGTATTATCATAGCTTTCCAGATGTAAGTGTATTGGGATTTTGTGTTATCTTTGGTTCAAACAAGCTATATCTACAGTTTGGGCCACGAGTTTCCGAACATTCTATATAGTCGGATTGACTTAGGAAGAAACTTATCTGACAGAAAAGTTATTAATTGACTATCGAGTAGACCAACACTAAGCCACATGTTCTTAAACCATCGCTTTAACAGAATGTGTCAATATTTACAGATGTAATTTACAGTCGTATCTACATATGAAGAACTAGTATGATATTTGATACAGTTACTAAACCTACTTTCAAATAGTCATACACCAAACCACCTGTCCTGAAACGTTTCCTTTAGACCGATGATATCAATATTTGAAGATACAAGTTAACTATAACTAAATTAAGTTGACTAGTCTCACTCTACATTTATTGTTCATATATTTAAAAAAAAACTTATTTCAATGTCGGACTCACCCCACAATCAATTAAACAAACTCTAAAAAACGCCGTGAGTATATTTACATAGGCAATAAGTGTTACTGTAATAATATGTGGGTCGTATGAATGAAATAATGACAGGGGCTATTAGCAGTCTCCGTTTATATATAACCTAGAAAGCTTTTTTTTTTAAAGTAAACAAAAAAGAGAACATGAAAACAAAGAATAAAACACATAAAGTAGCTTAATAGAGATATTTATTGAAAGTCTAGAAACACTAATGGAATATTTTCTTTTTAAACACATTTATACCCGCATTGGTGGGCAAACGTAATAATGTCGGGCTCATTTAGCTATGCATTATGGTGATGGTGGGGGTGGGGGGCGGGGGAGCTTAGATCCTAAATGGTTTACCACCCTCCTTCCACTCATATTAGGATACATTTCTTCTAAATCCTATATTCCCCATCTCTACTTCAATATTTCGAATAGCCTGAAATTATATTAAGAGGCGATGGAAATTAAAACCTATCTACCTAGGTCGGCTGACTCGATATATGAAATTGTTTTTATTTGTATAGTCTGTTGCCATTTTCTTTTATATCATTGAGTCTTACTATCCATTTGGGTTATACGCATATGTACTAATTACGCTAATGTGAAAGGGATGAGTAAGGTGTAATTTAAAAGAAATGTATTGGCATTTGCGTGCAAGTAGAATGGTAAACCATTTATCAAAAACTACCCTCAGTACACCCGACCGGGACTTGAACCTCCGATTTTCCTGTCATTGGCAGTCTAGTCTATTGTGAGAGTGATGCCTTAGACCATGTGGCCTGTTGCCATTTAACTTTGTTTGTACCCGTTTCGATGGTCGAATGGCTTAAGGCGTCCTTCTCTCAAGAGAATGAACTTATGATTACGGGGACATCAAGTTTTGAAAACCCGCAGGGTGTACCAAAGAAGTTTTTTCTAAATAGTTTTCCACTATCTATCCATGCAAATGCTGGTATACTTCATCTAATTTAGCCTATCTCACCCCTAACACATTAGCGTAAATAATATATATGCGTAGAATCATAAAGAGTAGTGTGATACATGGTGACAAAAAAAGTTATTTATTTTCATTTTTCTATTTTCATTTCAGTCTTCTGGTATTCTTTAGAGTTTTCCCGTCCTTTATCTACGCTAATTTAGGTGCATTTTTTCTAAACAGTCTTCCTCATCCCTATCTCTTAGATTAGGCCCCTATAACTTTCATGTTAAACTTTTTTTTAATCGGACGTGACACTATCCTACAAATAATGGAAAAGATTTCTCATTCAAAATTAATTTGAACTTATTTATTTTCATCGCGTCTTATAGTACACTTTCATCCTATACACATATAACCTAAGTATGCTAATGGATTAAGCATGAAGAAGGAATCATTTCAGAATAAATGTACCCGCATTCACTGAAAACCATTTAGGTAAAACCACACTATGTACACTCAGCCGGGATTTGCGTCTCGACCTCCTTTTCATCGTAAAACCAAACTAAATGAGCTTGACATTTATAACCTATACCCATCGATGTGGGTTCTAAATATTTCTTCTTTGTTGTACCGGCTAAATTTAGAGGAAGCGTGCCTGCATTTGCGTGGCGGCAAAGTGGAAAACCACCATCAGTACAGCTTACCGACATTCGAGCCCTGATATCCCCGTCGGAAGTTCAATTTATTACGAGAGTTATGCCGTAGACTATTTGACCACCGAAGCATAGGAAACATATTTAATTTTTGTCTTGGGGGGTTTTCAAGAGGGCAATACATTTTTTATTTTTTTTAGCACCGCATCTTACCACCCGTTTGAATTATACTCTTATGTACTAACCACGTTAATGGTTTTTAGGGACTACGGAGGTTATATTTATAGGAAGTGTACCCACATTTGCCTAAAGAGAGAGCGTAAAACCATTTCAGAAAAAGCCTCAATACACCCAACTGAGATACGAACCTCAATCTCCTCATCATCGGCAGTCTAGTCTACTGCGAAAGTAGCGCGTTAGACCATGTGGCTTCCAAAGCGGGTTAAGAAGACAATATTGATAGTAGCATTGATTCTGATTTCAATTCAAACTCCACCGGATACAACATAATTTGTAGAGCTCTGTGGTGTTTCTTTGATAGATAGTTCGACAAAGGTTCGTGTAAATGTCGAGTCATTTGAGAGGGATTAGCAGTTGGATACGTCTAGTTCTCTGTAACACTCCCCTGTCAAAGCGTTAATTGGGTGAATTGGTTAAATTTATAATACAACTATTTAGGTAGCTATGCGTGATTGATAATAATTGTGTCAACGTATATTTTTATTTGCTATTAACTTTTGTTATACATTCTTAAAATAAATGGCGTGGTGCATCAGACAAACTTTCTCGCTCCTTTACCTAAAAATGGAGACATTTACTCAAAACTTGTAATACATGTGAAATAAAATAATATACAGTGTTGCAGAAACATAATGGTAAAAAAAAATATAGAAACATCACTTTTCATCAATGAGCATAATAATTAGCTTCCTACCCACTTTGTTGGCAGCATAGTTTAATGCTTTACTCTCGTGTCGGACTAGACTGCCGATGACTGAGAGATCGAGGTTCAAATCTCAGTCGATTTTTACAAAAAATATCCACTCTAACTCCACGCAAATGCGGATACAATTCTTCTTAATATAACCTTACTAATCCCTAAAACCATTAGCGTAATTAATGCATAAGCGTATAACCCGAACGAGTAGTAAGAGGCGGTGCTAGAGAAATTAATAAATTACTCCCTATTTCCCAGACCTTTACTTAAAAATAATATATTTGCTTATACCTGGGAAACTATTAGTATTATAAAATTACCTTTCAGCCAAATATTTTTTTATTAATTTTAATAGTCCTATAACTTTTCAATTATAATTTATTTCTTATCTCAAAGAGTTGCGGAGATTGGATCAAAATTGGAGATACCCGTTTATGTCAAATAACCTTTAAGCCAGTGGTTTCCAAAACTCTGGGTCGTGACCCAAACGAGAGTCACAAGGATGTTTCTGAGGGTCTCAAATAAAAATAAAATAAAAAAAAGGACAAAACAATTTCTCGCTCGTGAAGTTGAAAAGTCTCTCTTCCTTCTAGTCCAGGTAAGATAGCGAAAAAACATTAATTTCTTAAAATAAATTAAACATCCACTTTCTCAACGTGATAATTAGGAGAAAAATCGTAGAAATCGAATGTATATACTTTAGACTAAATCGGCTTGTAGCTTTTACGTTAAAAAATTTCATAAAAGTGCCGAAAACTGGTATTTTCACTTTTAAGGTGTGAATTTTTTTTTCCCACTAAACAAAAAAATAGCCCATGATAGCACCTAAAAAGACGAAAACAATTAGCCCTGGTCAGTTAAAATCGGTTTACAACTTTTTTCAATAAAAAATAAAAACTGCGAAATATGACCATTTTTGACATTTAATAACAGGGGCTGTAATTGTCGTAGGAACTTGTTTCCGGGCTTAAATTGTAGCTCTACCTACAATCAAAATTTCGTGAAAAAATAATCATAACTTTTTGCGGAAATCGCGAGTATGTAAAAACAGGTGTTCCCGAAAAACGGCTTGGAGTGTTTTTTAGGTATTAAATCGAAACCTGCTTACATTTCACTTTATGGGGCTTGTAGATAAACTCTTCGCAAACAAATAACGCTTTGAAAAATCACTCTATGGCCATTATTGGCCGCTTCCAAGCCGTTTTTCGGGAACACCTATTTAACATATTCGCGATTTACGCAAAAAGTTATGATTATTTTTGCAGAAAGTTTTTATTTTACGTAGGTACCAACAAGAGATACAATTTAAGCCCCAAAACAAGTTCTTATAACAATTAAACCCCTGTAGTTAAATGTCAAAAAATTACAATTTTTCGTGGTTTTGATTTTATATTGAAAAAAGTTGTTAACCGATTTAAATCTACTAGGGCTCATTTTTTGTCTTTATAGGCGCTATCATGGGCTATTTTTTGTTTTTCTAAAAAAAATGTTTACACCTTAAAAGTGAAAATACCAGTTTTAGGCATTTTTATGAATTTTTTAACGTTAAAGCTACAAGATGATTTAGTCCAAATTATATGCATTCAATTTTTATGATTTTTCTCCTAATTATCACGTTGAGTAAGCGGATGGTAAATTTATTTTAAGAAAGAAACTATCTACCTGGACTACTCTTTAGACAAAATACCTTACTTCTTTTATCAGGTCTTGTAAGGATCAAGATTAAAGTAAGTAATCTTATGGATCCTCAGAATGATTTGCGTTGTACTCTGTACATAGACATATCACTCAAACTAAAAGAGCTCACCTACAAAATGAAGCAGCACCACTGTTGTCGCTGAAACACCTGTTTTTGTCAAATACCAAATTTTGTAATGAATTCTCATTTTAAGGGGAACATATTTTGTAATTTTCTATTTTTAAGATTTATAATTTACTGAAATGGATTCATTGTAGCTGATAACATTTTATCCGTGCAAAATAAAAACTCTAAACAACTCTCCCCAAGGATGAAACAGCATTATAGTAGCCACTAAAATAGTTTTTTTTTTTGTCATTTTATGAACATTGTAATACAGTCACATTTTCATTCAGAATGGTTTTTTACATTTTATATAATTAAAAATTTATTGAAATTAATTATGTGTTTGTTATTTTAGTTAATTTAACTAGTACTAATATGAAAATAATAGGCAAATTGATGTAATTGCACTTTGAGTCGTCAAGCAGGGAAAAATATTATATTTAGGGTCGCGATCAAAAAAGTTTGGGAAACGCTGGTTTAAGCCATTTTCCTGGAAAAATGGGACATTCTATTTTTAATGCTAAACAGTACCTAAATACAAATTGTAATCAAAATGGTTAAAATCAATTTTTGTAAAAATAGCTTTTTTCGCTTTTAAACTTTAATTTTAGGGTTAGATGAATAATTCAACAACAAAAATTCAGAGTAACCTTATAAAAAGCCTAGACACCAAGTTTTAGTCCTGATCGGTAAAATGTTTTTGGATCCAGGCCAAGATACAGACAGATAGAAGACATCACGACCACCACTTTTTCGAGTTCAGGGGGTCATGAAACGTCGACATCCATAAAAATATCTAATTCGAATTTTTTACTGACGATCACAATACTTCATCTCTCCAAGGGGTGCGGGGGTCGTGATAAAATAAAAATGATTATTTAAACACAATCTTCAAACGATTTAGTCATGTTAATGACGTAGTTGATATATATTAATAATGTAGAACAAAAGTTCTGAACAAATAATTATATAAGCTGTCTCAATCATTATAAATTAACGTCTACCACGATGATTTTGGAGTAAAGTGCTCACCTCAGGACCCAATGTTCGTGGGTTCAAACCCAGCTGGGGTTGACGTATCTTTATTGAGTGATAAAAATCCGTAGCACCACTTCCTTTGGAGGGGTAGTGAAGTTGTCGGTCCCATGTCGATTGGGGCATGTAAAAGAACTCTGGAAGGTATGTTAAAATACCTCTTCTGGTAAAATTGATAGGCCCTTTCGTTCTCGCTCATAGAAATTCTGGTGTGCTGATATAATCAGTCGGTTCAGAAAATGCGCGTTAAATATCTCAAATAAATAATAAAATTATTAACTAACCCTTTATAAATCCCGTATAGCTTAAAGGTTAGCGTTTGAACAACATCGATGGGCATGCGGGTTAAGGCTCTAACCTCGACTGGTCTAATTTGCAGGTGATGGGGAGAACAGGTCACGAATCCCAGTCGGGGGAACTGAGGTTATCTTTTCTTACGTCGCTGCCTGCCTCCTCTAGGGTGCTTCATGTCAGGAGTGGTCACAGGGGAAGGTTTAAAGAACAATTGAGATAAGTGAATCGAAACTGATTTTTAAGGGTTTTATTGAAAAACTTACTTGATAGAACATATAAACAAATTATAAACTAATGTGATGATAGTCATGTCTAAAATAAGAGATAGGTTAGAAGTGAGAGCGTCGTGTCAGCAACCTGCGTTAGAGTAAGTAGAACCTGGGTCGATACCCGGGAGGTCCTTTTGTCTAAGGTTATCCCCGCCCACGCCATTCCATGGTGGCTTTAATACACGGCTTCTATGTGTGAGAGTTAACTCTACTCTTGAGGGTGATTCTCTAAGCCAGGTACGAGTACATGAAATCTGGCCTCCACCATTAAGTCCTAAAGCGTAACGACATCGACTATTTGAACTCCTTAGCCTCTCGAGCTAGATAGGATAGTGAACTATTTAATCATCTGGAGTGGATCTATTACCACTCAACGGGATAGTCCCCCAACAATCAACAGATATTGGTTTTATTTTTTGTTTCAATAATTATTGTTTTATTAAGTGCTGTAGCAAGCCTACTCGACACTGAACTAATTAAACCCATTGTGCCTGTTGTTTAAAATTACGGTTATTGTTTGGAAGGGAATGTTGTTGTTGCTGACAGTTGACGGTCTACTTTGGCAATACTTATATTACAAAATTAATAAGATAGATAAGTCAGATAGGTCTTAAATGCATTTTCACCTTCCCCTCCACGGAAATTCGGATACACTTATTATAAACTCTTCATTCCTCATCCTTAACCCAGTAGTGTAAAGATACTGATAGAAATAAAGTTTGAACAATCTAAAGACTTTAATAATAATGTCAACATAAATTATTATAATTAATATTCATACCTATAAGACTCAAGTTATTTAAACTCGTAAAAATCTAAAAATAAATTAAAATGAAAATAGCCTGAATAGAAATTTAGTCCTAGAAATTGATATTTAAGAAACCATAAATTATAGCGATACGTACCACCAAAAAATATAGATTTGTAAATTATTCAGAATTAAATTTTTATTATTAGCACCACGTCTTACTACCCGTTCGGGCTATACGCACACAAATAAACAACTTTAAATCATGAGGCCAGCCAAAGTTGCAATTTAACGCCCCTTCACTCCAAGCCAACATTGACCAAATGCAATGTGAGTTTTACGTCTTAGCCCTCTTAACTACCGATGCGGGTTTAAACCGTTCACAATCTTGTTTTCTCTGGCGTGAGAGTAAAAATTATAATTACGATGGATAAAATCACACGAATTTTGCCGGGAGATGATACGGTTTCCTGTCAGGGTCGAGGCTAATTAAATTGGTTCCGGGCCTATCTTCGTAGTTAGACAGTTTTTGATTTGTAGTTGTTCCACCAATTACACACACACAAACAATATAATTTTGTTAAGAATAACCTTTTAGAAAATAGAATTAATGTATGTGTTTGCGATCAACATATTATATAATTAGTAATCTAGCTTTAGAATATGCCATTAGGGTAATGCAAGAGAGTAGGAAAGGCTTGGCATTAAACGGTGCAATGCAGCGATTAAGATAAGCTGACGATTTAGCTTGATTGGGAAATAGTAAGGAAAGTTTTGCAAGAATTGAAGACAGTTTATTAGAAGCTAGTAAGGAAATAGTTCTAGTTGATAACGCTGAAAATACTAAGCATATGATCACACAGAGAATATAGATTGGGGACGATAATTTAGAGATTACTGCGAACACCATATCATTTGGCAGGGTTACTGATTTTAAATATTTAGGAACAATTTTAAATAACAAAATCTATAGAGGAGAGATTAGGTAAATAATACAGTCAAAAAATGCATGCTATTATTCCGTCAGTAGGCTCTTAACACCTTGCCTGAAGTCAAGGAATGTAAAACTCAGAATATACAAAACAATAGTTTTTATCGGTTGTTTTATATGGTTGTGAAATATGGTATTTTACCTTACAATACAAAAATAAATTCAGGGTGTGAAAAAACAAAGTTATTAGGAAGATAATTGGTCCAAAAAAGGATGAAAATCCTGGCGAGTGGAGGAGTTACATAATGATAAATTACATACCCTGTACTCATCTCAAGGCATTGTTACGACGGTAAAATCTCGTAGATTACAATGGGCAGGACATGCAGCGTGAACGGGAGAATCTAGAACCATGTTGAATCTATTGACTGGCAAACCCAATGGGAAGAGACCATTGGGAATACCTAGACGCAGATAGGGGGATAACATTAGAATTAACCTAAAATAATAGGCTGTAATGAGATGGACTGGATAGAATTATCTCACGATAGGGATAAGTGGCTTACTTTTGTAAGTGCTGCAATAAAATTTCGAGTTTTTAAAGCCATTGAGTAAGTAAGTAAGTATGCAAGTAATATTTTATAGATATTTATCATATCTATCAAATGTGACAACTGCACATCCCATGACTTGACGTAATACTTGAAATTAGATCCGGTGGCTTTCCTCGCTTTCAAATAAGGTCCTTCCTATGAAAATTAAACTGTAGGTCCAATAACGTAGGACAGATTTTTACTAAGGAAATATTTTATCGATAATTAATCATATATCCTATATTATATATATATTATCCATTTATTAGTCATATATAGTAATTATGTATATTTTTATCCTTAATTAGTCATATATAGCCATGCTAAATATATTTTTATCCATAATTAGTCATATAAAATATTCCATTAGTAAAAATCTGATCTAAGTTATTAGACCTACAGTCCAATTTTCATAGGAAGGGCCTAATAATTATATAAGTTATATATGACTAATTTTGGATATACATATATATTATATATGTATATCTAAAATTAGTATATATATAGTATATATATATATATTTTGCCATCGCATTTCGCTACTCGTTCGAGCTGTATACATATTAATTAATTAGGATAGTGGGTTAAGACTGAGTAAAAATTAATTTAGAGCTAATGTACCCACATTTGCGTGCAGGGTGAGTGGAAAATCACTTAGGAGAAATACCCTCTGTATACTTAACAAGAGATTCTAAACCCAATATCCCCGTCATTGACAATCCAGTCTATTGAAAGGATTACGCCTTCAACCATTCAACCACACAGAAGCATATAATCAGTCAAATAATCAGCATATTTAATTACATACATTATTTAAAGTTTCAAATAATGTAAAAATGTTTAAAAGATATACACTTGAATAGAATCTCTCTTCAAAATATAAATGTGTTAATTTCAATACAATTTACTGGTCACAGGTGATATTTAATTAAGTGAAAAATGACAGCCTTGACAAGTGAATCGAACCCGAGAACTTTGTCTGACGCGCCAATGCTCTAGCCCTGAACAATCCTGGTTCATATTATTCAAAGGCCATCCATCACTAGTTGTTGGTGTCATTTTTCACTTTTTCGTTTAATTGAATTTTATTCGGCTATCAGAACTGATCCTGTGGATTGCTATCACGTATAAGTTTGTGATACACATAAATTAATAAAGGCAAGATTGATTGCAGATAGTAAAAGTTAATAGCTGTGCATATTATAATGATTTAAGCTATCAAGTCAAACTAAAAATAAACATAATGATCATGAGCAGGGATACTGTGTGCAATTCTGTTAAATTATTATTATTTTCAATAAATATAATTTTTGTTAACAGTATATTTATAACTTTATTTTAAATGTGTAGTTTTTCAATATGACAATACGTTTATCAATAAAGCAAAAACCCGACCCATTGAGCTCATGAGTCGTGGGCTAAGGTATCAACCTCGTATGGTTTGGTTTTCCGCTAACTGGGTGGGAGGTCAATGCTCAAAATGTTTTGAAGGTGTTTTCTACTAAATGTTTTTCTAATCTCCTTCCACGCCAATACGGGGGTTTTGCCTCTTTTCATAATCTCTATCCGTTAAAGCGCAAACATTTGGATATCAAATATGGGTAGTAAGACGTGATCCACAGAAAAATAAAAGTAAAATTAAAGAGGATGACGGATGAATTAAATAAATGAAATTTTAAAAGGGTGAAACTTAAATACTTGTAAATAATTCTAAAAGTTCAATTTTTTTTTCTGGCCACGTCGAGCCCTTCTATAAGAGACCAGAACCACTGGCTTCTTGATCTCAAGTTGTCTAGAGAAGATTATGAGTTGAAGCTGATCACCCTAACCTGGATCCTGTAGTTGTTTGTTCAAACCTGAGTCTGTGTTCTTGAGCGTAGTTAATTTTCCAACCTGTCTTTTTGTGTGTGCACAGCGAAGTCTGAACATGCAGCTTCAGTTTATATTTACACTCAAGAATCAAGACTCAAAGTTGAAAACAGGCAATTACAAGATTCAAGCTACGATGAAACTAAAGATGATTTTACTTTCGCATGGAGATAAAATACGGTTATAAAATAATAAAATGTTTCTATTTAAAGATTATGATGTATATTGACGTTTTATATGCCCTCTAACTAAAAAAAACTATTCTGAAAATTGAAAAATGGGACCTGGACATGGGAATCGAACCCGTCCAAGTGTCATTTTTAAATTTTCAGAATATGATATTTAGGTGGGGTAATCCTCACTAAAAAGCATAAATAATAGCTCTGGCTATTTGATTCTAAAAAAATTAGTCTTACAATTATTTCTGTCCTCGTGTCTGTCTGTATTCGTGTCTGTTTGCCTGTCCAGTAGGCCTATATTCAGGCGAAACGATTTAATGTATTTCGTTCAAACTTAATATTTATGTTAGTGATTTTTACTTTAGCCCTAAAATTAAGACCAGTTTACGGATGATTAATTTTTGAAAATTCAAAGTTAAAAAAAAAGCTTTAGAAATTTTTTTAAAGTGGATATCTAGAGAGTGTTTAACATGGGAAACAATGATGTAAGGTTGTTATTTAAATAATAATAATTGATTAAGGGCTAGTTTTCTGATGACAATTTGTTTTATTTGAAATATTTCATGCTGTTGAAAAGAGGTAACTTGAAAGTTCTCTTGTTTTTCTAAATAAAACTTAATTTGAGGTTATTTTTTGTTGAATCTTTTAATTTGATTTTTTAAAGTATTTTGTTTGAATTATTAAGGTTTTATTTTAAATGACCATACAGATTTGGTTCGAAATTTGTATTTGAAAGGTGTTTCATGTGATTATAAAAATAAGATACCTATATTTTTAGGAACATTTATTTAAATTTGTTTACTAATAACCTATTTTTTAAAAGTTTTTACTAACTACAAAAGACACGATAAATGGAATACTACTATCAAGGGCGTAGAAAGCGTGGCGGTCCTGGGGGGTCCAGACCTCCATGGAATGTGTTGGACACCCCTAAAGGGGGGTCTACGTATATGTACGAAACATTTAACAAGGTATAACTTTTTACTTTAACTACAGTTTAATGTAAATGCCTTCAACCAAAATATACTAGTTGATTATTATTTTAAAATTCACCTTCGAGATGCAACTTGTAGAACTTCAGATTGTAAAATTATCTCTGTCAAAAGTTAAAATAATTTTTTTGGCCTACATTCAAACATTTATTGGGAAACCAAGGACGTTTCTTGGTATGAGTCGAGTTTTGGGGTCTGAGAAAAGTAGGCAAACATTTTTGCTATCAATTTTAAGATCTTACTTACTTTATGAATCAGCAAGCTGAAAGAGCAGCTTAGATAAAATAACAATAATTGTAAGAAATGAAATCGGCAGCTTATGTAGGCTGAATAGCTTGATATCCCCCATCCTCTCTCTCAACACACCTACTTTCGCAAAGCACTATTTTGTAACTATGAACATTTTGAAATTATTTACAAAATTTGAACAACCCCCCATCGTGTTGAGTGGAGTGAAAGGGTGTGGTGTTTTGGAGAAGGGATTCAGTGTTATAATACTAGTGGCTCGTTGGCTGTTGCGAATGTAATAAGTATTAGTGTTAGTTAAATAATTATCTGAAAATGTCAAGCCTTAAAAAAATGAAAATATGCTCTTGACACTTGGCTTGTAAAAGAACCACCAGCAGAGGCACCTAAAGAGGTGAGATGTTTTTTTATTAGTTTTACTCTCCCAAATGTCACTACCAGTTCAGTTATTTTTGCTTGTACTAATTACGCTGTTGTTGTATGAGTGTGATGGTTTTACCTGCGAGGGCTCGTGAATCGTGATAACAGTATAGGCCAGGGATGACAAATCTATGGCATGCGTGCCACCCAGTGGCACGCGAACACGCTTTGTGTGGTACGCCGACATGAAAAAAATTAAGCATTATATAAAACTTTTCCCAGCATGGTATAATTTTTGAAGTCAATAAAATTTCAACAATCATGTCATGTCACACAGCACTTTTTTAAGTCAACGGTTATAAATTGGCTTGGCTCGTATTTTAGTGCATCTTTTGTGCTGTTGAAGACAACACGGTTTGAACCAAAAATTTAGTATAAGACTATCAAAATGCAATATGTCAAACTAATATTATACTGGCATGCTGATGACGAGGAGATCGGGGTTAGAATCTCGGATGGATCTACTGAGGCTGTTTTTTTTTATCAAAGGCTTTCCCACTCTCCTTCCAAGCAAATGCTGGTAGATTATTTCTTAAATATTTCCTTCCTCATCTCTACCCCATTAGAGCAATGATAAAATATACGTATAGCCTGAACAACCGCTTGAGCTGGAAAGATGAACTTTGGAAGAGAGGTTATTTTTATGTAAAGGTCGAGAGTTATTATTAAAAAAAAAATTTAATTCAATACTTGAGGGGGTGAAGTAAAGAGGGGATGGTTTTTACGTATCTTCCAAACCGCTTGAGCTGGAAGGATGGAACTTGGCAGAGAGGTTCTTTTAAAGTAGCGGGCCAGAGGTTTTTGGGATTTTTTCGAAATTCAACCCTCAGGGGGCTAAAGTGGGAGGGGGTTGTTTTTATGTATCCTCCAAACCACTTAAGCTGGAAAGATGTAACTTGACAAGGAGTTTCTTTTTTAGGTAAAGGGCGATAGCTAATTTTTTATTTTTGCAAAATTCAACCCTTAATGGAGTGAAGCGGGGAGGGGGTTATTTTCAATCCTGTGGGAAGAACAGGTTATTAAGATAGTATTTAATAAAGCCATGCTTAACAATTTATTATTTGTGTGAAAACTAAGGCTAAAGTTACTATAGACTTTAATTCTAAGTTTAGCAAATACACTATGGAAAAAATTCATTAAATGTTAAATTGGAATTGAATATGTGTGTAATTATGTATATTATATACAAATGAAATATACATAATATATAATCACAATAACACGCAAATAGTATACAGCCTATCAATATTTATATGCATATCATTCCACTTCAACATATAATGTTATTTTTCTCTCCATAGTAAATATAGACCCTATATAATTTTTTATCCATAACATTTAATTAATAATTAAATTATATATTCTAAATAAAATTATAATAGCCAAAAAGTTTCAAACAGAGTTCTAAAATAATATATGTTGACATGGTAATCTGTTCTAAGGGTTGTATTTCCGAAATGGTTTTCCAGTCTCCCTACACGCAGATGCGGGTACACTTCCTATAAAATCAACCTTCCTCATCCCAAACACCTTAGCGTAATTAGTACATAAGCGTATAACACAAACTAGGAGAAGAAGCTTTACTAAAAAAAAAGTATCCATAATAATGTACACCATCAAATTACCCTCCGGAAAAATGTCCATTTATATGCCCTTGTGTACTATTATTTCATGCTATTTATTTTATCCTCTTTCCTATAACCGTGAGGTAATAAATAAACTTAGGGGTTGAGCAACGTCACAATATCAAGAAACATACTAACAGTAATAGAAAAAACATTGCACCCTCTTGATTTTTTATTGCAAGTTTTTTAGAACACACCCGTCTCGGTGATGTAGTTGGCTAACGTGATAGTCGTGTTGAGCTCGACTGCCGAGGACGGGGAGATCGAGATTTGAATCTCGGTCGGGTGAACTGGGGTGGTTTTTCCTAAATGGTTTTTCACTCTCCCTCCACGCAATTGCGGGTTCAATTCCTGTAAATTCAATCTTCCCAATTCCTAATCCATTAGCGTAATTAGTACTTAAGCGTATAACCCGAACGGGTAGAAAGACACGGTGCTAAATAATAATAATAATAATAATAATAACAATAATAATAATTTTTAGAGTACGTTTTAAATCAACTGATAATAAATTAATATGATCATTTAACATGATACACTTATTTTGTGTTGATGAAAAATTACATATTTGAATGTTAACTAAGATTGTCAGAAAACATCGTGCTCAGTCATTTAAAAAAAAACTAATGGGCTAAGCTTGATGGTGGATCCAAGGGGGGGATGGAGTGATAACCCCCACCCCTTCCACCTAAAATAATCGAAAATATTCAAACCAATACCTTAATGTTGTAAAGGATGATTGACTCTACCATTTCCCTTATCCCATTTTCTACATGACCTAACCCAATAACTTTTTCAATTTAGCTCTAAATGTGTAGCCAAGCAAGTGATTTAAAACTAAAATTTGTCAGTAGTATATTCCTAAGTTTAGTATGATGACCAAGTATATGTATTAAAATACATGTGTTTTTTTTCTATTAATACTTATGTTTTAAGCCTATGTGCAATACATATTATTATATTTTTTCTGACAGTTAGACCTACTTTTTGTGTTGTGTTTTTGTATTAAAATTAAAAATGTATGTATCAAGATTGTAGTTATTTTTAATTCATGTTAAAATTACGCGATGCCCATAACAAATATTTAAGAATCGTTGAAATTGCTTTATATCAGTGTCCGAAAACCCGCGAGCCGTACCCGGACCGCTAAACATATCTAACCGGCCCGATTATCTGCAATACTTTTATATAACTATCTGGCATTCAGTCATATTCGCATACAAGAAATAATAGTTTGATTTGATGGTGTGTATAATCTTGAATAAGAAAAATACTGTCCAAACTGTGCCATCTATCTATATGTATATAATTTCATTTTAAATACTTGTTTGTGATATTTTTATTTACATAATTTAATAAATACTGCTTCGAATATTTGGTTAACCCACATAAACCTCTTAGGAAACATTAGTTTTTAGATATTTTAAATATACGTTAATGTTTTGAAAAAATAGCATCAAATAGCTCTTATGGACCTGCATTGGTGGACACGTGGATTAAACGTCAGGCTCTTTTGTTCTAGTTTAAGTTTACCTGTATAATGGAGTTCAGTTTTAGAATTCCAACTGGATATACTGTAAAGGGGATGTTTTTTCTATATTGTATCCAACGGTCTATTCGTTCAAATTTGGTTATACATCTAAACGAAACAAAGTTCTAGAATAAATCAAGACAAACATATTTCTACGGGCTTTTGTCGGTAATGCGCCCCTAGTTTGGCTGGTTTGAATTCGAAAACTCTCCTCTATGTAGATAAAATAAACCAAATGATTTTTCCGAAGCGATATCTTATACATTTAAACCAATATATTTTTATTTATAAGAACTGTAAAAAAATACTGGCTCAAACTCACGCTCCTTTCCATCCAAAATTTAAGTGTATCTTCTTTGTTAAGTTTAATAATGAGGAAACGTAAGTAGATGACAACCTGTGGAGCTTTAGGCATTAAGGTAAGATGGAAAAGATGCGAGAAAAGGCCAGTGTTTTTGCAGTTTTTATGGCAAAACACTTTTTTTTTTTGCTCCAGTACAAATATGGAGTTTAATTTTCTTCACATGGTAATATCAACAGTTCCTGAATATCTGTAATATACATAGCGGCATTAGGTGAGACACTTTTAAATGAAGAGCTAAAAGTTGTTTTTAAGTTCAAGAACACCCTTGGCAGATATTCAAGAAATGTTGAGGTCATCATGTGAAGAAAATTAAACTATATGGTTCTACTCGAGCAATGTTTTATTTATTTTGGAAAAAATACTGGCATTTTTTCGCGTCTCCTTCCATCCCACCTTAACTCTTAGATCTTAGGATACCCGCTTCTCAATATTTATTTATTTTTCTATCAATGATCTACACTAGTGATCACGTGATTCTATGCCGTTAATCTCGCAATACATTGGATTGCAGAATATGCAGGAAGGTCAAGGTTCGAATCTCGGACGAGTCCACTGAGGTTAGTGAATTTTCACTATTTCCACCGCTGAGTATTTCGAACTAGTTTTCATACAAATCTCTTTGACATGCATAGTTTCATTTCTCCAAACGAGTTTAGTTTTTTGTTTTCTTGTGATAGTCAAAAAAAAAAAGAAACGCCGAGGAATAAGATATTCTTTTACCCAAATTATCATTGTAATAGCCGCTATACGTGATCGTGTGGACAGAGGAGTCAGTCTCGTCTCGACTGGTTTGCCTTTGATGGGAAGGTTGATGTTTGGATCCCAATCGGTGGTTTGTCTGAAATGCGGTTCCCACGCTCTCTCCACGTCAATGCGGTTACACACCCTTTAAACTCTATCTTTTTTATCCTTACCCTAACAGAACAAACATGCGGACAACTCGGATGGCTAGTTATACACAAAACACGGGGTAAAAAATAATTACAATAACTTATTGTATTAATATAATATACATATATTGTTTATTATAAAAACAACAAAAGAACAAATAAAGATATTTGTTAGTATTAAAAATTTAATCCAGATAATATAATGTTCATCTATTCAATTAATTAAATTAAAATATTAAAACAAAACATTTTAAAACCAAAATTGTACAATTATTTTTTTGAATAAATTATCGAATATGTTATCCTTATCTTTATTTATATTGAATTTTTTTTTGTTTTGTTTTGTTAAAATTATTTAAAATGTGTACACGCAATCTATTAAAAAATTTAAAATATTTTAGTAATTAAATACAATTATTAGCCTATTTAATGTATGTTGTATTTTAATTTGATATTGATTTAGTTCTCATACATTTAGTTTGTGTGTAAAAACATTTGATCTATTTATTCAGCGAGTTAAAATTATAATTAATCATATTAGTAAATATATTATGAATGGTTTTTAAGTTAATTAGAAGAAAAATATAGTTGCATAAAAAGCCTAAGTGTTGAGAGAGGGAGAGAAAAAATTGATTGCTATGATTTTATTAATAAATTTAGATGATTAAAAATTCTATAATGTAATTGAATCACCTCCTATTAGTAGTAGTATTTGTCTTATCATTTAATGATAAAAGCGGAGACATACAGGCTCGTATTTTTTTAAACATTTTAAATAATATTGTGAATGTGTGATGATGACAACATGTGTACTCACCTGTTTTATCTTTTTTTATCGGGTCACAAGGTCTCAAAATTCGTAACTCACTCCGGAGAGGTGTGAGACGGCCCCGGCTCGTTCTCAAGGAAACTGAAACTAAGCTTGCGCCGTGCGAGTATCAATCGATACAGACACAGAAACCGCTCATATGCGCGCGCATAGCATCAACCTACTCCCCCCCTAACCACCATTTTTGAATTAGGAAGGGGTTTGGGAGGAAGTCGGGGGAGGACTCACCCTCCATTCGATCGTCAGCTCACCTCTCACTAAGTCGGGTTTTTTAAGGGGTGAGGGAGAGGAGAAATGCTGGTTGTACTTGACTCTGACTTACCAATTCATCAACGACGCTACCGTACATTTATTTTAATGATCACGCATTTGCTACCCAATAAATGTAACAATAAATCGCGCTGTGAAATATTTTATTATACAGTCAGAGCAGTATAGACTTCATTCCCGTCTGGCCCTGGCTTACAAGTGACGGGGCAGTAGAGATTCAAAAGCCGGCCGGGTGTATTTAAATGTTTTTGTTATAAATGGTTTCACACTCTCCCTCCCCACGAATGCGAGGTACATGTCCTCTAAAATTCTAACTTCCTCAGCCTACATGCATTTTTTTTTCATCGCATCTTATTCCCTCATTTAACTACATTAATGGGATAGTGATGAAGTACTGTAGATAGAATTTAGAGAAAATATATACGCATTTGCGTGGAAGGAAAATTAGAAACTATTTAGTAAAAAAAACCTTCAATGCAAAGGACCTAGATTCGAACCCCAATCTCCCCGTCATCGGCAAGCCAAACTATACCCTGATTTCGGTAGGAGGCCCCTTCTGTAAGGCCTTATTTCGTATCATAATCCTACTATACAGTATTATTTTGATAGGATAAAAGGTCTTCCAAACTGGGCTTCCTAACAAAAACAGGGTATAGACTAGATTTACGTTTAGTGCGCATGCGCATCAATGCGGGACTCCATCCCACCCCATTAATGTAAATATACGGACAACCCGGATGGGTGGTGAGACACGCAGCAGGGGATTTTCTTTAAATTAAAAACAGTAGAGCTAAAAATCATTCCACGAAAGACATTAATTTCAGAAATCAAAACAGTCGTCTTAGCGAGGAATCTTGGTATTTGGTCCCCATCATATTAGACTAATTTTTGTCAACGAAAACGAGAACAGGTATTTTAATTGTGAATTAAATGAAAAGTGGTAATTTAAGCATGTTTAATTACATACTACACGAATTTTCCGACTAAAATATACTTTCTTTGATACGTCAATATAATACAGCAGATGTAAGGAAGAAATTAAACAAGAACATCAGTTGGAACTTTCGTGGATTTTTCACACGCCAGTCAAAACTTTCCGTTTCTCGACTGAAAACATGCATTTTACTACAGGAGATTACTTTTACTAGAAACTTTGTGGGCCGCAAAAAAAAAATCTTAAGCCTTCAGTTGGAAACCCTTGGTTTAAGGTCTGGTCTCGCAATATACTAGACAAGTAGTGCCCAGCTTTTTCCATATTGCGAACTCCCTGAAGCCAATGATAACTCGCCGTGACCCCCCCTAATCTACCCCGCCATACGTGATGAAATTAAGAACCCACGAACACATTCTAAGTAACCCATTTCATAGTGATAAAATAAAAAAAGAGTTTAGTCGGACAGTAATAGAAAAACACAGATGTAGAAGCAAATATGTACATAACGAATATTTGTATGTGACGTTAAAATACAAATAAAAAATAACTTAAGAATATAGATTCGTTACGCGGACTCCAGGTTGGGAATTTCTTGACTAGACTACCGATGACGGGGAGATTTTGGTTTGAATCCCAGTCGGGTGTACTGAGAGAGTTCTTTCCTTAATGGTTTTTCACTCTCCTTCCATGCAAATAAAAGTACACTTCCTATAAGTCCAACCTTCCTTATTCCTTACATATTAGATTATTAAAAATGTGTACAACCCGAACGGGTAGTAAGAAGCACCGATAGAAAGAAAAAAAAAGGAAGGTATCTTAGAACTCGGAAGGAGTTTCCCTTAAAATCGCCAGCCAACCTTAGCTTACATTGATTGGAAATGCTACAGTTTGTCTCTGTAAGATCAGGCTTCAATCCCGACCTGGTATTCTGGGGATATTTGTACTTCTGTTCCTCTCTCCATATAAATGGTTAGTTTCCTTAAAAACACCCTTCTCATCCCATATCCTTAGATTGTTTTACCTAGCTAGCTAATTCATTGAAATTGTCATTAGCTACCTTTCTTAGAACCGCGTCTTACTTTTCCTTCGCGTTATACGCTTATCTACTATTATGCTAGTGGGTTGGGGATGAGGAAGGTTGAATATAGATTATGTGTACCCGCATTTGCGTTGAGAAAGAGTGGGAAACCATTTAGTGAAAACCACCCTTAAGCACACCAGACCGGGATCGAACCGCTATTTCCCCGTCATTGGCAGTCTAGTATATTGTGAGAGTGTATCTATAAGTATTAATTTATATCTAGGTTGAAAAATAATACCTAACATGGACACGGGAATTGAGTCCAGTGCACCATGTCAAAGGTCTTAGGCTCGATTTCCATGTTCATGTGTCATTTGTCAACCATATTCAAGTTAAAATGCTTGGATCAAACACATCAGGAAGTATGAGCTCTACAAAATATTCTGTTAACGCGTGAAGTTTAAAAAAAATTATCTTGAATTGCGTGACATTAAGCATTTACAAAGGAGATGGTTTGTTATCATTTCTTTTTTAGTCATAGGTAGAGTTTTATATATACATATATATGTATGTAAATATATATATAAATAAATACGTATATAAATATATACATACTGTGCAAATTAATTGGGACAAAGTAAAAATCACTCTTTTTCAAAAACTATGCCTTTATATCATTCTATGCCTTTACATACACTGATAAATACCTGTATTAGTATGAAGTATGTCCTCCTTTAGCAGAAATTACCTCTTGAATTAGTTTTGGAGTTGACTCCACTAATTTAGTGCACATATTTTTGACTTCAACATCGTGGAGCCACACTTTTATAGCATTGGTTATCATGCGTTCTTTGGTTGTACAGTCCATTTTACCTAAACGTCTCTTCAAAATATTCCACAAGCTTTCTATTGGATTTAAGTCTGGTGAATGTCCAGGTCAATCAAGCAAATTAATTTTATTTTCCCAGCATGAAAGTATTGACCAATTTTGAATTGTGACATGGGGCTAAGTCATGTTGAAATGTCCCGTCAAAATTTTGCAAGAATGGATCAATCTTACGTTGTAATATTTTTACGTACTTGGATGAATTCATCATACCTTGAACAGAAACTAAGCTTCCAGTGCCATTTTTTGTGAAAGAACCCCCAAACATCTGTTTCAGATTATGTTTTACAGTTTGCTGGATATGCTCAGGTCTTAAGGGTTCACAGTTGCTTCGACTAACGACATTTTCTTTGTAGTCCTGCACAAATAAATGAGTTTCATCACTGAAAATTACCTTTTTCCAGTCATCAGCAGTCCATGATTTATATTTTTTGGCCCATGCTAAACGTTTTATCTTAATTTTAGCATTCAAATATGGTTTTTTTCTTTGGTATTCTTGCCTTCCGGCCAGCTTACAGAAGCCTACGGCGTACAGTTGAATCACTAACATCAAAACCACTAGCCAATAAATCTCTTTGAAGGTCTGTGCTTGTTTTTGTTGGATTCATTTTACTATTTCTGATTAGAATTTTATCGGTTCGTGGAGTTGTTTTTCGTTTTCTTCCACATTTACCTCTCCTTTTTGGAGACGATGATCCAGATGCATTGTATCTCGTGAGAATTCTTGATACACTTGATTTGCCTACACCAACTGCAGAAGCGATATCTCACACTGTTATAGAAGTGTGATCCTTAAGAGCAATTTTTTTGCACGCTTCCTTGGAGTAGTATCCATTTTTAAATACATGAAAGCAACACGTATCTCACAAAGAGCAAAAACGAACATACACTTGTCCCACACAAAAGCTCACAACTGAATCTGAAATGACTATTTCCATTTTAAAACCAGTCAAACCACATTCTTATTGTCAAGTTCTAACAGTCACAGCACCTCAAGGCAGATAAAACTGGTTTAAGTCAGTTTAAGATATCAACTGGCAATCACATTACAATTCTTAAAGAAAAATAGCTTGTCCCAATTAATTTGCACAGTATAGTATATACATACTTATAGGGGCATGTATATATACACACGTATTCATTTATATATACATTTACATACATATATATTTGTATAGATATACATATACATATATACATACGTATTAAAAATTTGTTACATCCTCATTGATTCTATATGTGGTCTATACTGTATGTCTATGTGTGTGTATATATTAATATATACTATATATTATATATTAATATATAATATTAATATAGATTAATATCAGAATAGTCACAAACACTGAACCATCCTCTGTCACCCCCTCACACTACTACTACCCCGAAAATAAAATTCTGCATCATAACATTATCCTTCTACAAACTGCTTTTAGGTTTTAGTTTTAATAACATTCATTGCCACACAGATAATATTCATCAAAATAAATTAATAAACTATCTGCTAGTATTTAATGGAAATTATATAACAAATAATTCAATTCATACATATGTGTATAAAACAAATGAAAACTGCTGCTATCTCCCCTATGTGTCCCTCATTTGAATCCCACCCGACCCACGTGTTTGAGCACGCAGACTATATTTTAGGATCGTCTGATCAGGTTTGCCGGTGGATGAGGCTAAAATACCGGGTGTACTGAGGTTTTCTTTCCTCCCCCTCCCCTAAATGATTTCCCACGCTCTCTTCGTGCTAATATGGCTAAGATTATTCTATGTTTGAATTTACTCATTCCTACCCTAATAGTGTAAATATACAAAAGTCAGAACGGGTAGTAAGACGCGATACACGAGAAATAAAGATTAAGTAAGCTGTTAAAAATATTTGCTATTCATAAAAATAGAGCCTAAAAAGACTTTTCTAAAATTTTACTATAGACAGGGGTGGACTAAGGTGCAAAAGAAATAAGCTGACGCTTGGGGCGCCAGTGGCTGCCATGGGTGGAATTTCATAGCTTGCAATAACTATAGCAAATACTGTTTTTATAGTACTTATATTTATATAAAATATATTATGTGACTCTATATACAAATACATCATTGGATGTAATTCTTGTATTGTAAATTCTAAGTAAGCCTTTAGGGTGTAAGGTATCTAATGTACCTAATACTTTTTTTTGTTATGGTACGCAATTAATTATAACTAATGTCAAAACTTTATAGTTCGTTTCATAACTATTCATATAACCATTTTCTACTGTAATGGATGGTATGGCATTGTTTACAACTTGATTAAATTATTGCAGACTTCAACAAAGACCCCAGGGTTGATTTCATCATCGCCACGATGCTTGGAGGGTGGGGTGTGATGGGGGTGGCAGAATTATTCTCCGCTTGTGACAAAACCCTTAGTCTGCCCCTGACTATAGATATTTCCTTCGATATAATCACCCCGGCTTATGATAGTAGGCTGATAGTATTTAATATAAGAAACCAATTGTTATTAGAATATATTAGTAGGCCTAACAATTAGTACAGAAAAGTCAACAACCCTAAAAACTCCCCCTCGCACACTCAGACCACACTAACATATATATTCTATATTATTGGTTCCCATCATTTTCCAGTTCACAGACCCCCTCAAGCCAATGATGATTCACCGCGGCCCCCTAACCTCCCCAGCCATACAAGGTGAAATAAAAACACTTACACATTTATAGTATTCTACGTAACCAATTATATATATAAATATTGTCGAACAGGAAAAAAGAGACTTTTGAGAAAATTTTGAATACCGTATATTTTTTATATGATGTGAAAATTCAAATAAAATATAATTTTAAAAAACTAGGGCTTATATTTGTTTCGCGTGCCCCCACAGGTGCCTTCGCAGATCCCTAGGGGCCCGCGAACCCAGGTTGGGAACCTCTATCACATTCAATCTCCGAGTGTGGTACATTTAGTAGACTTATGTCAAATATAACGTGTGGAGATTATTACTAAATTGGACAAGCGGTCAGGATATTATGGATCATGAAAATGAAATAAATACCGTATGTATCTAGCTATGTTCACACAAAACTATTTGCTCCCGAAAA
>CABFWB010000010.1:590905-615941 GCA_902151455.1 Timema bartmani
ATATATATATATATATATATATATATATATATATTAAAAAGTTGAATTTTAGATCTAACTTAGACCTAACAAAGTTTTTACAACCAAGATTTTATATGTGAGTGGCTCGCCTTGGTGGCCTAGTTAGCCATCATGCTAGTTTCTTGTTGAGCTGGACTGCCAAGGACGGGGAAATCGAGGTTCGAATCTCGGTCGGGTGAACTGAGAGTGGTTTTCCAAAATGATTTTCCCACTCTCTCTCCTCGCAAATGCGGGCTCACTTTCTATCAATTTCTTTCCAATTCCTAACCCATTAGCATAATTAATACTTAAGTGTATAACCTGAACAGATAGTAAGACGCTGTGCTGAAAAATAATAAATAAATTATAATATATGTGAGCACCTTTATGCTTAAAAAATAATCATTTAATGTTTTTGTTTTGTTTTTTTAATTTCAGTCAAATATTATTTGAAATGATTTAAGGAGCTTTAAGAATGACTTCAGAAGTTGAAATAACGGGAGAAGCCACACTCCTTAGTACAACTGAACCAGATGAGAATAAAATGTCATGGGTTGAACAGGCTACCAAAGAACAGCAGTTTTTGTATGAATCACTGGGTGATCGAGACTGGGACTCATACATGATATCGGAATGGAATTTACTGGAGAGAAATATAGGGCATGCTTTGTACGGATCTCCAAATGAACTTCCAGACAGTGAGAAGAATGAAGAAACAGGGTACAATAAAAATAAACTTGAACACATCAAAAAGATTTGCGCAGTCATCAAAGAACAGGATGTATACCGTGTTAAAACAGATAATGATATATTAGTTGCAGTTGTATTTGTTTTTCTTAATCGTAATGGGAATTGTGATCATGAACCTGTCTTCAGAATCCCAAAGTATGATAGTAAATTAGAAAATTGTTACCTATTCATTGATTCAAATAGTCGAATTTACAAAGGATGGGAAGACTATTTAAAGAACAATCAATTGCCTCAGTGTATGTGCTGCTACCCTAAAGGTGGTGTTTATATAGGGGATGAGAATGACAAAGTTCTCATCAACTTTGGTAAAACTCCTGCATGTAAGATTACAACAAAATTGTTAAACGTTTTGGATGGTGCAAACTCAGCAGTAACAGTTGGGAGTACTTTAGTTGGTTTGGCATCTCTCGCATGTATCCCAGTAGCTGCACCTATCCTTTTAGCAAGTAGTATCACTGGAGTGACAAGTTTTATTTATGGTACAGGAAGATCTGTTAGCGCTCTGGTTGATAAAGGAAAGCATGGCCAGAGTATTGGTTTGAAAGATAGTGAAGCTCGGAGTTGCTATTTGACTATAGTCGGCGGAACTTTAGGAATGGCATCCGGGGCAGGTGTAAAGTTGGTGTCTCGGATGGCACAAAATGGGGAGGTCATGTCTAAGGCAGGCAGGATTCTAGTGACAGCACTCAACATGTCATCTCTGGCCGCTAATGGGGCTGGTGTTTTAAACAGTCTTATCTTGATGCGTGAACGACACAAGTCTGGTAATTTAACAAACCTAGAAATATTTCAGTTTGCATCACAAGTTCTCTTCTTCACCAACTCTTTGATAAATATTAAGACGGCAAATGCTATCATCAAAGATAATCAGAAAGTTGTATTGAATGAGTTCGAGGCCAGTCTCAGGAGCAACAAACATCGAAGAATGTATCGCAGACTTGCTATGAATACTCGTGGAGAACAAGATGCAATGCACGGAGATGCCAAAGTCATCAAAGCCATCACACACATTGAGAATCCTGATGATTTCTTTGCAAGTCTTGTCAAAGTTAGAAAAGAGTTTCATGATAATAACACAAAGATATCTTTCGCAAATGCAGGAGGCCATGTGGAGATAAATGAACATATTCATGTTGATCCAGTTAAATTTAATAAAATGCATGCAACTGAAAGGCAAGTAATTCTTAAAGCAACTAAAAGTCTTTGTGATGGGTCTTTGACACATGAAGCATTTCATGAGTTGGTGGAACCCATTTACAATGAACATTCAACTCTCTCTAATAATACGAATAATGTAACTTCAGTTCAAGTTAGAACAGAAGTTTCAAAATCTGCTCTAAGTAAAATAATGAACAGCTTGTCTTCAGATGCCATTAGTTTTGCTCGTGTAATGGGGGATTTAGCAAAAACTCACCACAATGCTGTCTACAGCATTGCCTTAAAAGTAGCTATACTAATGAACTTAGAGGAAATTGAAGAAATTATAAAAATAGTTAAGTTTGTAAGACAGTTTGTACAGCTAGTATCAAGCGAAATGGAACAAAAATATCAAGAGGATCTAAGAATAGCAATGAGTTCCCGTGGTGAAACATTCAATCAAGAAGAATTTGACCATAACTATAACATTTCGGGCAATAGAGCCAAACACTTTATGACCACAATTCTCCACAATTATAATACTTGTAAAACATTACTTCTCATGATAAAATCTGCATTTCAACGTTTTAACTCAATGCATTCTACAGGAGACCGAACACATGAAATGAAACTAGAACCTCATTCTTGGACGCCACGTGAGAAGCAAGAATATATCAATGAATCCAAAGTTGTACCAAAGCACTTTATTGATACAAATGTATATGACTTGGATAAATACTCTGGTCCTAGTCCTAAGAATTTCAAATCTTTTAATGAAGACGAATACCCATACTTTAAACACAGAGACTTCTCTGCATCCCCAGAGTTGTCTGATGAGGAGTGTTTCAACATTGCTGATGAGTTGACAGGAATTCTCATTGACAAATATAATGCCATTTTGTCAAGGGATGGTCCTGTTGTGTTTGTCACTGTCACCGACCCAAACATTTTAGTCAATGCAGTCATGATTGTCAGCCATGAAGAAGACCAAATGGTTGCTGCTAATGTATTTTATTATGATATTTAATTTATTATTATTATGGAATGTTTACGCTTAAAGTAGTCTACACCAGTGCCTTAGATTGTGCACAATTAATTTTAAATTATATTTGTGAGATTTTCAAAGAAGCTATGTATATATTCGTTCACCTATGCTTGTATTACAATTCTATGAAAAATCTACATAGCCTTAAAGTCTAAATCAAAAATTATTTGTCATGAAACTCTCTTGAAAAATTAAATATTAACATCTATTATATCACTTTTACCAAATGTAATAGCTTTAAAATATCATGTTAATAACTTAGATGCCATTGTTATTTTGGATGTAAAAATTTTAGTTGTAACATTAACTTAAGAAAACAGAAGTAAAACACTAGCCTACGCTATTTTTTGATAAAGGCAATAATGCCAAAATATATCAAAACTGTGTTTGTGACTTTCTAGTATAGAAGCCAGAAAAAAGGAAGAAGTTGCATTTTGTACATTGGCATCTTCCCACGGTGAGCTTTCTTCAATCACTGTTCACTCAATTAGTGCCAGTTTTATAGTCGGACTTAATATGCCACAAGTGCGGCGCTATACTAAATACAGGACGAAGCCTACCTAAATCCGAATGGAATGGGCCAGTTTCGCATATGAAACTGGCCCATTCCATTCTGATATAGTGGTGTTGTCCTGTATTTAGTATAGCGCCGCACTTGAGATGTACTAATAAACACACAGCTGATTCATCTTGTGCTCAAAAAACCATTACTGATGCAAGCCACAAAATTACACACAAAAATCACTACCTAAATAAATTAGCGGGAGTACCCAGGCAATGTGTTTCTTTACTTAGAAACAAACAGAAAAAAATCTCTTCTTTTTTAAAAGTTTCTTCTTCCAACCAAGTTTTTAATAAATTTTTTAAAAAACTCTTAAAAAATTTAAAAACTTCAGCCTTCTGTGTGCAATAGATATCATGCAATGCTCATGACAGACAAATAAATGCTTCATTTTATTAATATTGATAAGATATATATTGTCATGTTTTAAGATATATTTTCCTGATTTCTCTTTGGTGTATTGTGGCATAATATATATAAAGCTCAAAATATATTTAATAGTTTTATTTGAAATATAAACAAATTGTTAATATCAACTATTTAAAACCAGATAATATTTCTCTAAGCTTTATTTAAAATATTGAGTAGTTTCTCATGGATATTACATACTTAACATCTTTTAAAAATGAGGGAGTTTATAAAAATTCACAAATTTCTAAAATATGGGCTTCAATGTAAAATCAACTTTTTCTTAATTTATTACTTTTAATATAGCCACATAAATGTGAATGAGTATTTTTCATATGTATATTGTAGGCTTATTTCATCTGTTGCTACTTTAAAATTGTTTTATTAATCAATAGATGCATTTTTTCATGAAATGTTGATTAAATATAAGTATATGTACTTGTGTCTTAGAATCTAGTTGACACATTCTTTGGAATCCATCTCCATACTGCACTAAGTGTTCAGTGTCTTTAAATAATATATTTTGGTTTAAGCATATGAAATAGTTTCAGCAAGTAAATATAATGCCTAGATCAATAAAATCCATTGATAACAAGAGATGCCTTCATAACATACTGATAGAAAACAATTGAATACACAGCATAAATTAAGCTTTGATAGAAATTGTTATTATTACTTGATGTTCCTGTACATTACAAAAAAATATTCTTCAGGATGTGATGTCAGCTCTATTTCTTCAACCATAAAATAAAATCGGCTATAGGGGCCAACTGTTTCTTTGTTAAGATCATCACAAATGTTTCTCTTCTATATGTTTATAAATATTTACAACTCACTTGGCTTAATGCTATCCCAAGATTGGCTTTTAAGTTACAAACTTTACTGTCAAGTATTGAATCCATCCAACTATCTTTAGCCTTCAATCAGATTTGCATTAAAATCACAATAAACAAAATGCAAAATCAAAAACTACGCACAGTTTGTGTCTTACTGCAAGTTACAAAATGAGGTAGCTGAATTCAAAAGGAATGTATCAGCATTCACTTGAAGAAATAATGGGATATCCACATATTAAAACTTATTATCATTAGGTGTTCTGTCTTATGGCAAGTACATTCCTTTTGTCAATATACTAATACTGCCAATGTGCCTTTTTCTTTCACACTTGCCTTTTATAATGTCATGCAGAAGACAGTTCCTCCTAGGGATTTGTCCGATCCAGTTTGCTTTGTACCGAAGCATCACATCCCAAATGGTTCTTTTCTCACCCGCTCTTGTTAGGACTTAATTTGTCACCCTGTCTGTCCACCTGATGTTCTAAAGTCTTTTCCAAGTATTTTCCACCACCAAATTTCAAAGCTCTCCAAGTATTTCTTTCCCATCTTCCTGAGAGTCCAAGTTCCTGCTCCATATTAAAAATAAAAAAATAAAAAATTCAACAAACTCATGTGTACATACAAACCATGAAGATATAACAGTCACATTATGCTAGTATTAAAGGGTTGATATTGTGCATAATACTGTACTGTATATATCAGATGTATTACTATAATAATAAATTTGTACTCTATTGTGATACTTCTTTTAATTATTATTATTATTAAATATATATATAATGTTTAAAATGTATATGTAACATATCAATTGTATTGGTCATTTTAAGCCTCTTAACAGTATTTCTTAAAACTTATGTAGAGTGCTAACCTTAACAAATGGTTTAGATAATTTTGACTTTATTTTAAATATAATTATTTGTCATATTAAATAATCTTTGTTGTTCTGTTACATATTTGCCTTCAAAAACAAAATAGCCTACTCTTGATGCCTTTTGATGATTCATTATAAAGCAATAAATATTTTAAATAAGCAATCACTTGATTTATTTTTTCCTTTATTTGTGTGTTCATTTGTGTAAGTAAATAATATTCTGAGTTTTGCTATCTGCCAATAATACTAGATCTAATGCAGTAGCATAACATCTTTAAAAATCTTAGAGGTTTTTTTGGACTTGAAGTGAACAGTCATTATAAGTTTGCTAGTTGGACAAACACATGTGTATATATGTCAAAACTTGGGAAACACTAAACAAGTAACTGATTGATGATTCACACAGAGAGTTTGTACAATATGCACATTGAGATATCAGGCTTATCCAAGCTAAACCATAGATGTAGTTTGTCATAGCTGAACATTTGGGATAAAGGTAGTTTTTTTAAATATGAGTGGCGGGGAAGTGTAAAACCTTTCAGGGAAAACCACCCTCAATGCACCTGATCAGGATTCAAACCCCTATCTCCCTGTCATCGGCAGACTAGTCTATTGAAAGAGTGACACCTTTGACCATGTGCCCACCGAAGCAAGTAATAAAGCTAGTCACTCAATCAAAAAACTATTTTAAGAAATATAAAAGTTTTACTTTTATAAACTTATAATTCACACAATACTTTTCTATGAGGTTGCAAAAAGTAAGCGTTTAACCAATGAAAAATGAAGAGACTGATCAAAAATAACATATATAATAGTATTTTGTACTAAGTTATTTAGTGGATTGCAAAAAATAGTGTATGTTTAACTGGTTAAATAAAAAGGGCTATTGGTTGGATATATTAATGAAAATTGACCATTAAAGGTTGAATAGTCTAAAAGAGAAAAATTGCTGATTTTTAGAGAAACTGATTGGAATATGTAAAGAAAGAATCTCGGGAAACAAAATGTAAACATGTAGTAGAGATAATTTAGATGCAGCTGAGAAATTAAAAAAACTATCGGATGTAATTTTGGTTGGAAGCAATCAGTAGGCCTGTACAAGCCGAATTGTAAAAATTATTGGAGGGGGGGAGGGGTTATGGAATATCCCCAGGTTGGTAAGGGGTCTGGAGGTCCTCCCATGGAGATGGTTTTAAAAATGAAGGCCACAAAACTAGAGTTTTGGGCATATTTAGGACTTAAATCTTGTTTTTTTTAATTAAAATGTATTGGCTTAAACAACTTGATACAACAAAGCTGTGCTCGGGTATATTCTATTACAAAACAAGCTTCTCTTCTCGGATGTAGGAGATGTGTGAAATAATTTGAGGAAACATACTATTCAGAGTATCTTAGCAGTTGTATTGAATAGGATATTAAAACAAAATAAGCAAGGAAATTTAAATGCACTGGGTTGCTTTTGATGAACTCAATAGGCTTGTTTTCGCGATTGACTTGGTTACGTTTTGGTATCAAGTGTCTTCGACCAAGCGGTTCTGACCAAGGTGGAGTGGGAAAACGATTTTGATATGTTTTTCTTAAACAAAAATGGTGGTTGGGTGGAGTTGATCTAACAGCTGGTAGGAGAATTTATGTAATTCTACTACATGTACTGCAAATCAATGGAAAATTAGCTTTTTAATTTGATTCTTAGTTTGATTTATGCTTATTTTGACTAGTTCTAATATTTACACAACGTGTCAAGCTAAACATATCATTCTAAAAATAACCTTAAGAAAACATGAGGTACATATATATAATATAAAATAGGCCTGGATCATATATTACTCTTTTATCCATAACTAAACGGTTTTTAAGTACCTACTTACTGTCGTGTATTTCTAGCAAGTAATTGCTGTTCATTTTAATTTACAAAAACTTAAAATCCATTGACTACGAAGTTAAACTCGTTTAAATCTAACATAAGAAGTGATGTTGTTTTGAAATTGGCGGCCAAATTCTCAGCTCATTAGCTGTAACCACTCTTTAGTCTTGTCAAGGAAAGTGTTAACAAACAGAGCTCTGGTATCGTCTTGGTCATAAGCATTTCATTTTCATCGATAACAGGTCAACCGTGAAAACGCTCTAGTCGTGAACATCGATACCAGGTAAACCGCAAAACCTCACCTTTACAAGTGGTCTAAGATCCAAGTTGTCCAGCACCAAGATTCTTTGAATGCAAGGCTGCCTCGGTCCCTATACCTGCCAATAGGTAGTTTTCCCCCTTTCACCACTCTTTGCGTGACGTAACCCGGTGACCGTACTGCAGACTAGCGACAGGGGCTCAGTAGTAAATTAACGGTGTTTGGGTTCACAGTGTTTCATGCAGCAACAATTTTGTTAAAATAATTTCTGTTTAAAAACTAGTGAATTCTGTGTACTAGTTTAATAATTAATGTTAATAATATTGTTAATAGTTCCCTTCATTTAGAATTCATTTAATGATTTTTCCTCAATCGAGTGAGATTCAAAAGAAGAATGTTTTCGATGTTTTTTTATTAATATAAACAACATTTTAAGGTTAACAAAAATGCCTGGGGAAAGATATAGAGTTGCTTTGTGTAATAATAACCACCAAAAAACAAAAACTCAAATGGGAAATCAATAATGTATCATTCTTTTCCAAAAGATTGGGATCCGGTAGTTCATAAAAAATGGATACACCTTTGTAGAAGATATGGGAAGTGGAATCCGGATTTATGTTCAGTGTGCTCGGAACATTTTTGCGCGGAAGATTATGAACGAGACCTAAAATCTGAACTTCTCAACTTGCCTAAAAACTAACTTTTGACCAATAAACTATCGGCTTTGTTCCCTACTTTTCCCAAACTGCTTTCGATGGCGGAGCGGCCATAATTTTATAATGTATGTGTCATCACCATAGTCATAATCATATTTATTTAGAAATGTCTTGAATACCAGATTGTAGGTTAAAATAAATGTTAATTTTCCCTTTAGTAAATTTTGAAATTAAACTACATGTGATTGATTGATATGTCAATGTAAGATAGTCGTTCCTCCCCCTTTCAAGTGTTTAGCTGCTCGAGCCTAACTCAGAGGTCCTGTAGAAAGAGGGTAATCCGTGTCCGTAAAGATAAAGTGAGCTAATAGTCTAGGTGCATCCATGCCCACCACTTTAGGAGGGTTCTTTCATTAACAAACATTTATTGTTATTGAACTGTTTATTGAAAATAATAGAGATTTGTGACGGAGGGACCTTTCAGTTGCTATCCCAACGTGGGGCACGAGCTATAGGTAGAGTAGGCGAAAGGATTAGGATGTTTTAAATGTATTTGTTAGATTTTAAGATTGTAAAGGATTGGATGAAAGGCGGAATATTTTATATGAATATATATTTCATAGTGGGTGACGTAGGTCATTAGGTAGTATTCGTGAAGAGAGAGAAACCACGAAGGGGAACTATCTTTTATTGGAGATGGAAGAAACGGGAGATGGTAGCTTGAGTATGGGGGACGTGATGCTATTAGTGTTGGAGGAAAACGTAGAAGTTGTCGATCCTCATGTCAGTAGATCTTCCGAAAAACGTGAGTCAGGTGTCATTAGAATCACATCGTGATAGCAGTGAACCATTGTCAGCAAACAAATTACGACAAGGTGATAGCTCTCTGGGATGGGTTATGACTCAAATGGTCGCATTGCTGAACCAAACAATGCAGACCAATAATGAGAACCTGAAGATGCAGCTGGAATTATCTATGAAGGCAAATACCGATAATCTAAGGTCTGAGTCTGAGAGGTCTACACAGGATGACCGTGAGGTCATGCAGGCAAGCCAAGAATCGTTATCGAAGAGGCTGGAACAGGGGATAAATCTCAACAATGAACATTTAAGGGGTGAGATTTGTAGAGTCGCACAGGAGAGCAGAGATTCAACCACCGAATTCAACCTAGAGGTAATGGCTGATCGTCAGGTGGTGGGGGATATGGTTGAATGCCTGAGCTCCCAGGTGGAGACCCTTAGGTTGGAGAGTAAGGCCACAGAAGAGAGAGTTGCACAGAGACTGGAGAGTTTCGAGGGGGTTATGACTTCAAAAACAAAGGAGCGAGTATCCAGGGCAGTATGTGAGAAATTAGGTAGTGCGTCGGATAAGGCAATGAGGACCAGAGCGGGATGAAAAGAGCTCCAGAAGAGGACCTTGGAACTCCAAGACGAAATGTTGGCACAAATGTCCAGGATTTCAGGCTTAATATCTGAACATTTGCAGGGTGTACGGCCAGATGCATCGCTTGGCCCACTTCTGGGTTTAAGTGCGTGGCTAAATTTTCAGGCAGTGGAGGACCAACTTGCCAAAGTTCAGTGGTAAATTCTCCGAGATCCCGATTACACACCTGCAAAAAATAAGGATCATCCTATCAGGTCAGGCAATGCCGGTGGTGGAGAAGATCCGTCTGGTGGGAACCACCTTTCAAGGGGCGGCAGCACAGTGGTGGTAGGCCACACAGGATGGGATACATTCGCGGGTGTCTTTTGAGGCTTGTTTCCGGCAAGAGTTCTGGGCACCTGAAAAGCAAGGACAGGCTCGTGCGAAGCTGCATGGTGAAAGATTTATAGAGGGGACTGAGTTGATGATGGAGGGTCATTTTCTGAGAATGTTTGAGAGGAGCGGACATTTAGATGCTCCGATGACATACATGGAGTTCATAAGCATGGTTGTGAGCCAAATGCCTTCCCGAATGCAGGAGATACTTGCATTGGTGTACCGGGAGTCCATTTCAACCTTCAAGGAAGAGCTGCGCAAACTGGATCAGCTGGACATAGCGAGGCATTCAACTCGGGGAGGCAACCTGGGGCGAAGTCCACACCAGCAACCACAGATAAACTTTTCGGAGGTTAATTCAAATGTGAGGGCCAGATCTCCAACACAATACAATGGACCGTCACCTCGAATGGCCCACCAGCCACAATCTTTCCAACAATCAAGGACATTTAGACCTCAGCTCAGGGTGAGTATGGCTAGACTAGAGCGGGAAGAACCGAGGGAACTAGGGGCTGATCGGACTAAAATTTATCAGGTTCAGGCAACCCGTAGAAGAAGGTGATGAAGGTTTGGTCGAGTAGGAGTAGATAGACGGTACAGGCCATACTGCTCTGACTTTGGTGAAGAGGGACCACAGGAAACGTCACCAATAAGTCTTTGTCGATACAGGAGTGAAAAATAAGACGAGCTGAGAAACGAAGGGCAAGAGTACGAGGAGAGGACTATGGGGCGGCGCAGAAGTGAGGGGAGGAGGAGTTGTTTATGGATCGGAACCGGGTTGACCTAGACAATGGAACGTCAAACTCCAGACCCCTTTAGGTGAAACCTCAGAGTTGAAGGGGATGTGAGAGATTGTTGAGGAGGTTAGGAAAGTGAAGCGAATGTTGAACACATAGCAGATGAATACTGGGGAAGGAAGCGTCCATAGACAGGGGGGTTGCCCCAAATGTCCCGAAGTTAGAGTTATCGTAGAGGGATTGGAGGCACGTTGCCTGTTGGATTCCGGAGCAGATATCAGTTGTATCCCTGAGAAGTCGACTAATGTCATCTTGGAGAAGAACCCATCAATCACCAGGCAGGTGCAACTGAGCATTGAGGGTATAAGCACAGTTAGGATGGCCCATTTTTTCGTCGTAAAGGGCCTAATTAAATCCGTGACCCTGGGTATGGATTTTCTTTTTGATAATAAAGTCACACTGGATTTCAGCAGGCAGCAGCTGGTTTTTGGAGAGAGGGCACGAGAGTTGGAAGATGGTGTCTTGGAGACCGTATGGACCTACAATCCGGATGCCTACACCATCCGGGTGCCTACACCGTTCGGGTACTGGCAGTAAAAATGAGTGGTTGTTTTGAGGAGCCGGTTTTATCATCATCCCAGGGACGAATAGAGGTTGAGTTTAGGAGTCCATTGCCCACTGATGGAGAGCTGGTGGAGTTTGTAAAGGCGATACCGGGTCTGAGTGAAGTTAGGAAACTCATCGGGCTGGATCTTTTGAAGGAGAACTGAAAGGCTTTCTCGGACAGCCCCGGATTAAATAATTTCTACCCGGTTAACATATAGCTGACTGATGTTAAGGCGTACTTCCAGCGGAGTTACCCGTTGCCCAGAGCATTCGAAGCTAAGCTAGAGGCTCATGTGAAGGAAATGTTAGAAGTAGGAATTATCAGCCGGTTCTCAAGTCCGTTTGCAAATTCCTTGGTATGTGTTATCAAGAAGGACAAATCGGTACGGCTTTGTTTGTATGGTAGGCACCTGAAAAGTTGGTGGTCAAGGATAGGGAATCTCTCACTACCATTACAGAAATGCTCCACAGCTTTGGGGGTGTTCGTTATCTTAGTACGACGAACATTACGATAGGATACTACCAGGTCAGCTTAAAGCCTGAGGCGAGGTTGTTTACGTCGTTTCTGTACAAGTCCAGATAACACTGTTTCAATGTGATCCCATTTGGTTTAAGCACCGCAGTGGCGAAGTTCACCCGGTGTGTGGATTTGGTATTGGGAGAGGAGTGCGTCGGATATGCAAGAGTCTATGTTGACGACGTCCTGGTCACCTCACCTAGTTTCAGGGAGCATTTAATACAACTCCAGCACGTCCTTAAGAGGATCATAGCCATGAACATGACCATAAAGTAAGAAAGTCTTTGTTCTTTAGAGATCCTTACACATCCTTACTCCCACTGGCACGCACCCTGACCCGGAGAAGTTGAAGGTAATAAAAGAGTACCCTAAACTCGGGAATCGAACGCATGTGAAGGCGTTTCTGGGCGTCATTGGGTGTTACCGGGGCTATACGGAAAAGCTGGCGAAGTGGGCATTGCCATTGTTTATACTGTTGAAGAAAGAGATCCGGTGAAAATTTGGTTCTGAGGAGAGTAAGGCGTTTCAGGAGTTGCAGGACGTGTTCGTCGAAACGCAGGTACTGCATCACCCAAGGCATCATGAAACGTACTATGTCACTACTGATGAGAGTGGCTGTGCTTTGGGGCTGACGATACACCAGCTGGACCAAGAGGATAACCATAAAATAGTTGCGATGGACAGCAGGAAGCTTAATGGCCCTGAGATAAACCATACCTTTACTGAGAAGGGGTTTTTGGCTATAGTTTGGTCGATACAAAAATGTCATAGCTTATTGTTGAGAAACACAATAGTAATCTTTTCAGGCCATAAAGCTTTGGCATTTATAGAAACTTGTCGGTTACGGAGTGGGAGGCCTACTAGGTGGATTTTGGTCCTGCAAGAGTTTGATCTCAAGCTTAAATATATCTCAGGAAAAGAAAATTCACAGAGTGACGCGTTAAGCTGTTTACTCATTGACGCGGAGGGAAATTGGGAATCTGGTAAGATGAGAAAGCCTGAGGACTTCTTGGTTTTGGAGGTGTCGTTAGGAAGTGAACTGGGAGCTATTTTCCTACCAAAAGCTTGAGCCTAAACAGTATTCCAACCCAAAGAAAACAATCCAGTGGTATGAAAAGCGGGAAATATGCTACCAAAACAAAATACACCCAAATCAAACACAAGCAAAGTTATACTTCATATAATTTTAAAATTTCCTCCTTAAGTCTTAATAGTAAACTAAAATACTAATTAAAGTTTATTATTTTACAAAATATGAACATTCTCTTAAATAAAATCACCCTAGTCAAAAGTTAGTTTCTGGCTGTGGTTGGCGACAAAAGTATAAGGGGGGGGGAATTGAATTACCTTTCCTTCCACCAAGAAGTTCCCTCTTCTTCCAACAGATGGCAGCCACCAGAAATGCCTGGTCCATGTCTCGTTGTGTCTAGATAGATGGCGCAGTCGGATAGTTACAATATTTTATAAATCCTAAAATAAAATTGTGTTCATAATCTTATGAAATACTTAGTTTTCATTTTGAGTACCGTAAATTTTACAAATTAAATATTCACACTCTCTGGACCAGTCCAAGATAAAAAAATAACTGCGGCCTACGCTGAGAAGTAATTGAGAGCCACTGGTCTATAGTGTAGCGAATAACATAGCGTCGTAGTGTAATTAGTGTAAGTTAAAACTGTTACTGATCAGAATTGACTGGATAGATGTATGTTTCAATCTCATGATATTATTCAAACATTATTACAGCTAGTTTATTTATTGAATACATCAAGTCTCACTAATTTAATGTAACTAATTAGTTTTTATAAACTTTAATATACATCCAAATCTTATAGCAGATATAAAATAAACTTTAATCCTATTATTAAGACGGACTTTAACCTATTTTACAATGCTAGCGCTTTATTTATACATTCAACTTTCACAAGTTTGAAGTTATTTTATTTTTACATAAAGGGGCTAGTTTATTCTTTTAAGTTTACTTATTCTTTTATTTGATTTGGTGGGAAACACGAGACAATTTTGTAATTGACTGATTTAAACTTTGGGAGAAACATTCTATAGCATCCTCCTTAAATCGTGTTTTATTTGTGAGAGCCACTCACTGTAATGGTATGTTTTCGATATGTATACAATGTATAGTTGTTTTATTGGATGGATATTTTATAATAAACCTAGATTATAAGTTTGGCTTGATGAAATGTTGAATAATTGTCAAAGGCAAAAGATTGTATGACACTTTTTATAGAATAATATAATGCAAAATGATCGTTTGAGTTTTAAATGTTCAAATTAAGTATTCATTGTTTATATGATCTTTCTGAAACAACTTATCATCACAACACATGACTTATAAACTAGTTAATTCTAGAACACCATCCATATCTTAAAACTATTTATTTGTGCCTGTATATACTTGACCCAACTCACAACAATGACCGAAACGTTTTATGTAGGCCTGTTTATAAATTGCATAAATACTGTAGTCTATTTTTAAGTCTTATTTGTTGGGATTTGCTATGTGGACCAAATGTTTCAACTTTTTAGAGTTTTATTACCTACTATTTTTTTAGTAAGAATGCCAAGGCAACGTTTTAAAATTCACAAGCATGCCAACACATGCCTACATTCTTGAAAAGTCAATGAGCCCATCTTTGTGGCAGAAACTCTAAATGCAATTTACTAATTTGTTAGCCAAATAGATCACTCCGGTCTGGGCTAGCCTATTGTTATTAATCATCTGCCAAACAGCAGACGACTCCACGCGGCTCTATGGAAAGCATCATCATCATCATCTGTATCTGTCTCTACCTTGATGTTATCTATTATATGCTACCACCTTTGTCCTCTTTCCATCCACCATTCCTTCCATAGCATCCACCAATAAGTATACTTTCTAATTGCAGCCAGTGTTCAATCCAGATTCTCTTCCTGTTTTTGACAACCTAAATACTATTCTTCTCTTTTCCCCAACTCTCACCACCACTGCCTGATTCCTTACTTTTTCAGACCTCCTCCACTCACACATCTCAAATGCTTCTAATCTCCGTTCCGCCCCATAGAGTGCCACACTACAAACGAAGCTCTTTGCCAATCTCTTCCTCAATCCTTTATCCCTGGGAAGGACACACATCAGTCTTTTCTTGTAATTAAGTGCTACCTTCGCTATGGCAATTAGAGATTTGATATCCTGTCTTCATCACAAATATCTTCTTCACCACAAATATCTTCATGTAGCCAGCTTCCCAGGTACTTGAAAACTGAGTCTTGCTTATTTCCGACCTGCCTAGTAAAATTCTGGACATACACGTGTTATTTCAAATTCATTTAAATGACAAAAAGTCAATAGTTGTAGACGGGGTATCAGTTTAAGGTGAGTTTAAAATACCTATAATACAATGTAAATCTTTTTAGTCTCAAGTACACCAAAATTGATCATTTATAGGCTATAACATTAATTGTTAAGTTATAGGACTACACTTGTTATTGTAAAACCAGTACTTATTTGATTATTTTTCAGAACATAGACAAAGAACATATGGAAGCCATGGATGAGTTGTTGGCATTTACTAAGGAAAAATATGAACTTGAACTGAATCTACAAAAGTATCGGTTTCTTAATCAGGCTACCAGACTTATTATTGACACAAGTAAGAATTAGTTGAAACCTAGTCTCCTATTTTATTTTATTTTTAAAATTATTATTTTGCATTCAGTTAACATTAGGCTAGGATACTATTTTATAATTATTATTAGCACCACGTTTTACTAACCGTTCGAGTTATACGCACTTATGCTAATGTGTAATGGTAGGGTGATTGTGAGATTAAATGGAGGACCTACAGTTTAATGTGGAATCATAACCACGGTGGAGGCCTGGCATTCCTCACATTCACAAGTTGTGATTAATACACGTCTTGTCAGAGGTGAAGGAAGGGTATTGACAATCAGATAAATCTGTGCCGGGACTGAGGATTGAGCCCCGGACCCCCAGCACAGAAGTCTGACACCTTACCCCTAGACCACCAGGTCACTCGTTACTTTACTATAGTTCTGTAAAGATTAAGGGCCTACTACACCCAACTACTATATGCAATTTCATACTGAAAGAATACTAACTAAATACTGTAATAGAGTGAGTGATAAGGAATTATGGGGAGATACATAAAATCATGGACCGCAGCACCTGAAAACTGGATACAAAGTTAATGTAGCCAGGATATTATTTCTCTAACTCTGAACCACTGAAATGGATGTGATTGAAGGCTATACGAAACTGAAATCGTATGTCTAATGTTTTTGTAATTTCAAACAGAATCTTAGCTTTTACTGGACTTAGTTAAGTTGGACCTTAGTAGTGTCTGACTTTAACATCAACACAGAAATTAATGATAAAGGCGTGCATGGCTATCACATAACTACCGAGTGTTTGTCAGAAACATTTAATAAAATAGATTAACGAAAATTTGGCAAAAAACAAAAACAAACAACCTTTTTCACTTGTTTCGAAAGTAGGCCTGCTAGATTTAGTTAAATACATGTGGTAATGATGTATATTATTTTAATATCAACCCAAAGTGGTGGTGCTAGTGGTTTTAATCTACGCTCCAAAGTTTTACTAATATCTGGGTTTTCTGCATATTCATATTAATTAATATATCAAAAATCACCTGTATATAGCTGGCTGGGATTCAAACTTTAATTTCTCCATCAGCAGCCAACCAAACCAGACAAGGTGAGACCATCCGTTTGCCCATTAGTGTGAGTGTTTTTGTTAGGTTTAATTTTGTTTGTGTTTTAATGATATTGTCGACCTCTGTGGTCTTGGGGAAAAATGCTTGCCTCAAGACCCAATGTTCATGGGTTCAAACCTAGCCAAAGTTGACGAATTTTTCTCAAGCAATAAAAATCCATAGAACAACTTCCTTTGGAGGGGAAGTAAAGCTGTCGGTCCTGTGTCGATTGTAGCATGTAAAAGAATCCTGAAAGTTGTGTGAAAATACTTTTCTCGGCAAAATTGGGAGCCCTTTTGCTCTCAATAATATAAATTCTCGTGTGCTGATATAATCAGTCGGTTCAGAAAGTGCCTGTTAAATAGCTCAAATAGTTAAATCATACTAGGTCGACAGCCATAATTTTCAACTTTAAAAAAAACCTGCGTAGATTTATTTTAAAACTAGTGACTGGTATTTGATTGGCATAGCCTATCCTTAGGTTTGGTTTATTTCGTTGATCTTTTAGTTAAGTTAATTTTTTTATGCTTATTATTGATTTTAAATACTTTGGTATGCCTACTGAGCTAGATTAATAGCTATTATTTTCTCTCATCAATTGCTTAATTTGATCAGCACTGTGCAGCAGTAAGCTAGATGCTGACATTGTAATAAAATTTGATTTATCAACATTTCAATGGTATAGTGCCAAATGGTGGAACCATCATAGTTTAAAAAATTGAGGTTAGGTTGTTATAATGTTATCTAGTTTAAAATACACCTAACCAATTGGCGTAACCTTAACTTAAATTTATTACAAATGGTTTAAATCATAATTTTTTCCTTTAGTTTTTTACTCACTTTGAATATTTTACATACCGGTCAAATAGTGTTTCAACCAGCATAAACTCAAAATTATTGTATTAATTGGTTGTAAGCCTTAATTGTCTTTGATTTAAATTATGCTTTAGCTATCAGAAACAAATTGGTCGATTGGCGTAACCCACAAATTAATTCAGGCGTAACCATCAAAACAAGCATGTAGCCAAGGAGCGTAACCACCAAACTTGAGTAATAAATTATTATTGACCCTTGATTGAATTTAAATATTTTCTCATTTGAATAACTATCATCAAATACTATGAATGTTTATCCATTTTATTTTTTTTATTAAGTTTTTTCTATCTTCTGTAAATTTTGTATTTTGAAGGTTACATCCTTTGGCGTTTATACCCTTGATTTTAAAAGGTCAATATAATATTGATTTGTGGTGCATATTTGATAGACTAGCATTCAAATTTAAAAAATCTCCTTACTAAATAAACAAACGTCCAATAGTTTTACTAAAGTAATTTTACAATAATTCTTTATTAGTTTTTTAATCACGGTATATTATTACCTGTTCAGATTATAAGCATGATTGCTCTAATAGGAGAGGGATGAGGAAGGAAGCATTTTAGAAGTAGTTTACTCGCATTTGTTTAAAACGAGAATGGGAAACCATTTAGGAAAAACCACTTTAAGTAGACCAGACCAGGATTTGAACCTCAATCTCCTCGTGATAAGCAAGCCAGTTTAACTCAAGACCATTCAGAGACTGAAATGAGTGAAGTTTTGTTAAAAGAGAATACATTATAAAGAAAAATATTGACCAGACAGATAATTATGTAGACTTTGACCTCGGAAGACAGTAAGCCGATCTTTAACTGGGTGAATTGAGTAGATTTCCTCATCCTCTTTCCTATTGATACATGGTAAATCTCCTTAGAACTCAACATTCTTAGGTATCTCGTCAATGAAAATAAATAAGTTTATTGGTACAAACTTAGTGAGTTCTAATACTAAATAAAAATAAATCCTTAGGTCTAAATTCTATTTTATCATTAAGTTTTTATCTTATTTTGATTTATTTTATTTACAGTAAAGATGCGCAACTTGATTTTTGAGATGCTTCTTTGTTTGACGGATATGAAACAGAAAAACATTTCATATCTGCTCAACTTGGATGTTCCTAAGGAGTCTTTGCCAGTTTCATTGCCACACCATGAGTGAGTAATATACATTAAATACATTAAATGTCTCAAAAATATGTACACTCCATTTACCATAAATTGTAGCAGTCTTACCTTGACAGATTACACTATGACCTTATCACAAGAGGTGGCCAACATAATGTTGCAAAAGACTCAGTGAAATTAATGTAAAATGTAAAAATCTAGAAATTATCAATTATGTTGCTCAACCAAACATTTAAAACAACACACACTGTTTGAACAACTTTATTCAAAACATGTAAACTTTGACTACTTAGCTACAACAGTAAATGGAAAAAATTGTTCAGATTTACAATGGAAGAAAAGTTAATGTGAAATTTGACAATCCTTTTGCTTCCAATGATATGCAGGCAGGAAAAAGTTATTTTTACTGTGAGAGCTGGCAAACTCAAATTCACCTATTGTGGCAATTGGTGACAGGGTTGCATCACCCTTGGCATTATATTTATATGGTGCTTATGCTTATAAGCAATAATTAATTTGTGTACATATATAAAACCTCAATGAAGCCGTAGAAAATCTAATTTGAATTCACTCGCCTAAAACTGTGTTAATTTCTATAAAAACTTTACACTTGGAAGTGTAAGACATTATTTGCTGTTTCAACAATGGAAACATAATTAAATATTTAGTTCAAAGAAAAATATAAATATGCTGGGTCTTGTGTTACTAGGATTACAGACCTTTTCACTTTGCAATGATACAAAAATCAGATAATTTTACTAGCAAAATTTCAAAATAATTCAAGTCGGAAAAGATCTTCAGCCAAGAAAAGGTAGAAAATAGTCTTGAAACCATCTACCCCCCTTCCTGCAGGCCTTATCTGTCAGGATAACGTGCGAGGAAGGATAGGGATGGCGGCAAAATAGATGTATGGGTTCGTAATTTAAAGAAGGATTTGGTTTTTAGGGTTTGTTAATAGCATTAGGAGTTACTACAAAAATGGGATGTTAAAAGTTGTTACGAAAGATATAAGGATTTTGACATAGAAGCTTGTGAAAGAACTGGCTTGGTAAGGAACCCCTGACCAATGGCTTGACTGACATCTCCACAGATTTGAACCGAGCAGTTTGGGCACGACGGTTGCCCTCTACCTGATGTTCTAATCTGCGTGGCCCCAAAAACGGGTAGACTGGCCTTCCTGAATAGATATTAATTTGTCAGCCTCGATAGCTCTAAAACGGAGCCATTTATACTTAAAATCAGCCCAATTGCTGAGCACAGTGGGGACAAGTTGTTTTGAGTTGTCCAGATTTGTCCTTAGTTTACTAACTCGTCATAACAATTAAACTAGACCAGTACTTTCGCTCAATTCTTTCAACACTATTATGTTAGCTTTTGCTCACTTATTTAAACACTATTATGTTAGCTTTCGCTCACTTATTTCAACACTATTATGTTAGTTTTAGCTCACTTATTTCAACACTATCATGTTAGCTTTAGCTCACTTATTTCAACACTATTATGTTAGCTTTAGCTAACTTCTTTTAACACTATTATGTTAGCTTTAGCTAACTTCTTTTAACACTTATGTTAGCTTTCGCTTAATTATTTCAACACTATCATGTTAGCTTTCGCTCACTTATTTCAACACTATTATGTTAGCTTTCGCTCACTTATTTCAACACTATTATGTTAACTTTCGCTCACTTATTTCAACAGTATCATGTTAGCTTTAATCAAACATTTCCAAACTCGTGCAGGATGATAATAGATCTCTCATATTATTCAAAAATATCTCCATGTATCAAAAAAATGATAATTTAATTTGAAGCTGATTTGTGAAAATTAAACTTTTTTTTTATATAAATGACTTTTCTCAGAATCTATCTTTGAAGATATTCACCAGATATTTATTGCAAGGTGATACAACTTTTAACACAGCCTTTTTAAGTAATAATAATAAATAAGCCCACCGAAAATTTAAAACCATACTTTTTCTGAGAAAAAAAAATTGTTGGCCTATAGTTGTTAATAATATTCCTAAAAATAATCTGAGCTGTTAAAATGTTTAGTTGAAATATAAGAAATGATGGTAAAAAGTTCAAACATATATCATCAATGGTTCTTGAGAGAACGGGTCATAAACTTAAGGAAAATACCCTTGGGAACCTTCTCTAGTTTTTTATTCATAAATTCAATTTAGAGATGATAAAATTATTTAAACAGTATATGGGATTTATTTCGCATGTAAAAATTCAACCTTAAGAGTAGCCTCAGGCCACCAGAGTTTGAGCTCTGACCTCCATGTCAAGAACAAGGTACATTATGAGTCTAACACCATAGACTGTGTGGCTAAAGGCGTGCTACACTACTAAAAATAGGTTTTCTTCACACTTTGTTAATTGATCTGATTTTCATGAGAAACCTACAAAGTGAGTGTAGGCCCAGTTTAAGGTGGGGCTCTAGAGGACACAAGAAAATGTCAAATGTCTTTGCAGTTTTTGTATTATATTTTTTGGGGGTGCATAAGATAGTTGAGAAAGTAAGGAGGATGGAAGGGGAGAGAATTCCAAGTAGATAATGGATATGAAGTATGTAGGAAAGAGACTGTAAGGGAGATTAAGGAAGAGATGGAACAGATAGCAGCAAGTGTGCAAGTGAGAGTAGGAGAGTAGAAGAGAGTGCAGGAGTAAGAATGGTGGAAGGACAGAGGTAGATGGAGGCATTTTACTAAACGGATCTGGCCACAGCCTGGAAACAGTTCATGATGATATTGATGATAATTTTTTGGTCAAAATAAATAAACTATTGCTTCACTAGAAACATATAATTTAATTTTCTTCACATGATGACACAAATATTTCTTGAATATTTGTCTAGGATGTCCTGGAATTTAATGCCAACCTTTCTCTTCATTTAAAGAGTTTGTCATATAATGCCACTCTTTTCATGATAGATATTCAACAACTCACCATGTGAATAAAACTAAAAACTGTAATAACTCTGGCCTCTTCTCGTGTTCTCTTCATCTCCACCTTAAGTTACCAACCCCTACAGATACCCCAACGTATTTACTTTTAACCGGCTACGGGCCTAATCTCTGGCTAGTAATGTTCTCTATGCTCTTAACTCACATAAAGTACATTCCATTTACACTGAAAAGTAGCAAGCTTGCCTTGATTGATAACACAATGGTCAGCATATAAAATAGGGTCATACTATAATCTTCCAAGTAAGACTGATACTATACAGGTTTGACAGAGCTAACATTGGTTATGGAATATTGGTGTTCTCTTTGTGTTAATTTCCAGAGAAATGGTAGAACTCGTTAAAATGGTCAGAACCACCAAAAATCTGCAACTAAAGAAGAAACATGATGACTTTGACAAAAAATTGGTGAGTGTTTGGAATGGTTGATTTTTAGATCTATCCGATCTACATAAATAGTTTTATATGATGTATGTATCAGTATAGCCCAAACTGGTACCAAGATGTGGGGGGAAAATAAAAGAAAGTTTTACAAGACACAGAAAAATGATGATTTATATTTTTATGAATTAATATTATAATCATCTCTATGAATTGATTTTTTAGTTATCTAGGAAATCTGCAATGAACTGATGACCAAATGTAGTGATTTTCTTACATAGGTGTTTAAAATAAATTACTACAGTAAGTCTACAACTTAATTGCAATTGATAGTTATTTAACCTTCATTGTTTTTTTCTCTAGGCATTTAACACAACTGGGTTACTATTATAGTGTAGTCTGAACTACTCATATACTGCTAGAAAAATCTTTACTCAGTAGGCTTAGTTAAAAATATATAAATTAAAATTTGATCAGCTCAATCATTAATAATTATGGGGGCTTATGTATTTTACAGTTCAAAATATAAGTGGCGGCTTTCTAAAGGCAAATGTGTGAGTTATTACTAGTCTACTTCGAATGATCTCTGTAATACCACATTTGATTCACTGCTTGAACATTGTGGGATAAGGACAATATCTTTGAATGTGTTTGTAATATTGGTTGTTTATTTTGCTAATTAGCATAAATATTTGAATTTGAGAGGGTACACGCTTTAATATTAATGATCTATTTGTTGACATTTTGATAGTCATGATACAGGAGAGCATGTTTTACTGACCATAATTTTAGTCAATAAGGGCCAGGCGATACAAAATACAGTAAAACATTCATATTTTACACACAAAAAAAATATTGTTTATATCTTAAGTATAAGATTTTTCAGCTTGATGAAATACAGGTGTATAATGCATGTTGATTTTTTTTTACTATGCATCCAATATTAGGGTAATTTTAACCATCACTCTGTTATAAGGTTATCCTTGCCAATTGGCATGCAGACTAAATGCCAAGCTCATATTCCGGTAGTCTGGTTCGCCACTGACTGGGTTCAAATCTCAGTCAGTTACACATAGGGTGAAATTTTCTAAATAGCGTTCCAATGTTCCTCCATGCAAATACAGGTAAATTTCATTCAAATACTACCTTCCTCGTCCCTATTAAATTAGTGTAATTAAATGCATGTAATCAGGATGAGAAATAAGATGTGAAGAGGGTGGGTGGAAAAAAATATTATTTGATTATAATATTTATATTGTGATTCTTGCCGAGTATTCAGTTTCAGTTTACACGTGCTTCTCAATTGTCTCAAGAAATTATAGTTGTTACTGGTTTGGTAAAACCAGACCGAAAAATTCCTTTTCCTTTAAAATAACACCATTTTGAATCCCACATGAATTTGAATCTGCATTTAAAACATAAAATGTCAACATTTAGTGACTCAATGTGTTTTATAATAATCTTTTCTTTTGATGTAATGAAAAGGGTACCTTGACCGATTATACTAAGGCCCTCTCTTATATTTACACATTAGTTGAATCAAACAAGGTAAGCTTTTTACCTTTAAGGGAAAATAGAGGGTACTCAATTATAAGTGTCAATCTCAAAAAGCAAATATATGCCTTATAAGTATTTCACTTTTTTTTTAAAGGAATTATTGAAAGAATGGAGAATTTTATGGAACATTGTGATGAAGTTTATGAAATTCTGAAAGACCGTTGCTTGCTTTGGAATAAATTTCATGCAATAGATAATGTAGGAATAACTGAATTTAAAGATAACATTGAAATGTCTGGACGAAAAATGTGAAGAAGGCACTAATGTGAGTGAAAGAGAAATAGCAGACTTGCAATAATATTGATTGAAAAGTTTATTTTATAATGAAAAGTGCACATTGAAAGAAGAAAAATGTTATTGACTTCATCTTGAATAGGTTTATTTGTTTATTAAGATAAAAAGTAATACAGCGGAAGATGCTAAAATGGTTAACTCAATAAAAATATATATAATAATTACATCTATAGTGTCTAGTTCACCTCCCTAAAAACATTAGAAATGTTCAAGGGTTTGTTTGACAAGTCCATTTGCAATACACATTGTACAGATATACTTAAATCATAAATGTCATGTGTTTATCAAAACAAAGGAATTGTATAGCAACAGCTGGATGATGTGGATGTTAAAATATGTTTTTGTCTCCGACATCTTATATGCTGCAGAACAGTATTACACTATTTGATGGTGTAATTAAACTGAGGGCCTCTTATGTAAGGAGTGCAATGCTATATTATATACTTTTGAAAACTTTCAAAACCTCCACATATTATGTGTGCTACTACTACTACTTGAAGAATAATATATTCAAAACTGTACTTCGCGAGTCACCTGTCTCTTTGCTAACTTCAGCAGATTACTTATGATCTTGAATGAAATATCATCCTGATTCTGTTGATTAGTAATAAATAGTTACTTAAATTGACCTTAAAGTATGCCTTGCTCTAACTTAACAAAGGCTAGTCGACTTTGGTGGTCTTGGGGTAAAATGCTTTGTACCTAGTCACCACTCCTCCTCCTCACCTTCACAGCTTATTATCGTCGGTCCACGGCAGTCAGTTTGATTGGTAGAGCATCTCGGGGTAACTTAATATTATGGTGGGGGTAGAGGACATCGCTGATTAAAGAAATGGAACTTGTGAAGTAGAAGTTTTATTATGGAGAAACATTTAAGACATTTGCACTAGGTTAATTAAGGTAAAGATGAATCAGAATACTTATTACATGAAAAGATGATAAAATAATTAATGCCGTGGGCCTTTAGCCACATGGCCTAGTCTTCCTCCAACCCATCTCTAAGCACGTATTAGAACTTTACAATACCCGTCCTTTCTACTCGCGTGCTGATCGGGAAATCTCCCAGCACGTCCTATCGACTCGCGTGCTAATTAGGAAGT
>CABFWB010000010.1:622083-641203 GCA_902151455.1 Timema bartmani
GTGCAAGACACAGGTGCACCTCACAGCTTCCGGGTACTGATAAGATTAAAAAGCAAGTTAAAAGTAAAAGTAATAAATTTGGATGAAGCTAAGATTCCCACAAAGACTTTACACAAATGAATAATACTAGATTTAAAAGTTAAAGGCCGAAAAATGAAGTTAATGAATTAAAATTTATAACAAATATTGCTTACAACTTTGGTTAAGATTTAGACAACTTATGATTAATATTAAACCCCACACTTAGATATGATTAAAACATTTGATTCTAACATATAGCTTAAATTAGGCCTAGACAAATGGAAAACAATAAGGTGTTATAAATTTAGTACTTCAGTATGATCCTATTAACATGTAAATAATGTCAAACTAATTTAGTTATTTAAAAGAAATGGTCTAGAGACCTGACCACTTTACAGCTTATCTCAGGACTTGACGGTCATGGGTTCAAATCTAGCCAAAGTCAACGGATTTTTCTTAAGCGATAAAATTTCTTAGCACAACTTCCTTCAGAGGGGAAGTAAAGCTATCAGTATCGTATAAATTGTGGCATGTAAAATAATCTTGGAAGGTAAGTGAAAATACCTTTCCAGCAAAAATTGGTAAGCCCTTTTGCACTCGCTCATATAAATTCAGTGTGGAATGAAACAGGGAACCCACACTTCCTGAACTTCCCTAGTTCATGGGATTTCTACCAGATTGTGCAGGCAGCACTAACCAGTTGAAGGGCTGTATGTATGCCCAGCTCCCGATGGATCGAAATCACATTAAACCAACTTTCGGGTTGTTGACTTCAGAAGAAGAATAACAACTTAACTATCTTTTTCCCCCCATTAACGCTTTTTACTACTTTTTCAGGTTATACACATAAATGATACTCTAATTGTGTATGGATGGGGAAGGAAGTATTTTAGAGGTAATTTACCTGCAATTGCATGGAAAGTCAGTGGAAAACCATTTTTAAGAAAACCACCCTCGATAGACCTGACCAGGATTCGAACCTCAATCTCTCCATCATCAGTAGGCCAATCCAACACAAGGCCTTAGACCACCAAAGCAAGTAACATAATCTATTACTTCCAGAGAAATATTGACGTGTTTGTTTTTACTTTCATTTGTGATTCATTGACGTGTTTATTTTTACTTTCATTTGTGATTCATTGACGTGTTTATTTTTACTTTCATTTGTGATTCATTTTCAACAGTTGTCATATTTAAAATACTTAGTTTGAAATTGTATCAACTTTTGGCATCCTCTATCTTGTGATGAAAATTAATATACCTTTCATTAAACATTTCTTGCCAATCTTATTTTTGGATGGGTATTATATGAAGGCAAAATCACTCACTGAATTGATTATATGAAGATTGTAGAAACAAATCAATGTATACATTTATTGTGTGTGTGTGTGTATGTGTGTGTGTGTACTAACCATGTGACTCACTTTGGTGGCTGCATGGTCTAAGGCATCACTCTTGCAATAAACTGGACTGCCGATGACGGGGAGATCGAGGTTTGAATCCCCATCGGATGTACTGAGAATGATTTTTCCTCAAATGGTTTCCCACTCTCCACACAAATGTATGTCAGGGTTCCTACGGTCTGGAAAGTCATGGGAAAAAATAACAGTCAGGGAAAGTCAGGGAAGCTTTAAAAAAGTCGGGGAAAGTCAGGGAAATGGCAATTCATGTCACACTTCAGTTTCACTGGAAATTGTAAAGCTGCAGAAGAAAGGTGTTGCCAAAAGTGAAAGTAGTGTAGTGGCTCGAAGGAACCCTAACACTTTTGTTATAAAGATTATATAAATAAGGCGGAACTCATTTGGGCTTTGTAAGTTGTTGATAATAAAATATATTTCAATTCGTGCAATAATTTAAGTACAATTTTTCATTTGATGTTTCACGAGTGTTCCATTGCCAGTACCTATACTCTGGGTGGAGACAAGGCTGCATACTTCATTGTGCATGGTTTGCCTCCATTCTTTCATAACATTTTACTGGACCACCTAAAATAATGTAACAACTTTGTAATTTGTTTGATGAGGCATTGAATAAAGTTATTCAAAGAGGGCAAAGGGACATTGTATTCAGATTCTGGGACAAGAAAAATCATAAAGTTGTCAGTCATTGCTTGGATAGTGTTTTTTCGATAGAAGCACCTCTGAAGAATTACTGAAGCATTTCTTGGATTGTATTTCTCCTCTTCCAGTCTCTAAGTTGATACAAGTGTCAATGGATGGCCCAAATGTCAATTTAAAGTTTATAACACTTCTTCAGGAACACATCAAATCTGTCACAGACAATGAAGTATGTATTTTGATAAATCTGGGGACATGTGAGCTTCATGTTATTCATGGTTACTTGAGAACAGGAGTGCAACCTGTCAATTGGGATATAAATTGCTTATTGTGTCACACGTACTACCTGGTCACTGACTCTACAGCTCGCTGAGCATTGTTTACCCAGTTGACAGGGTGTACAACTTTTCCTTTGAAGTTCTGTGGTGTGCAGTGGTTAGAGAATGCAACGTGCTTTCAAAGGTCATTACAAATTGGGGACCACATTGTTAAGTTTCTCAAAGAAGAAAAGCTTCCTAAAACAAAACCTGAAAGGAGCAGCCTGTGATCCATTCCTGAAGTGTGTACTAGCTTTTTGCAAAACAATTGCAAATGGATTTCAGCTTTTCCTTTTTTATTGCGTTTGGTATATTTTGTTATTTTTCCATCATTTTCCCTGAACTGTTTGGCAAGACGTCTGCTTTCTTATTCTTTCATGAGAGGTGAGGCAAAGTCGGCTGTAGGGGAGGAGGCCTAAATAAATGTAATTAAATTAATATTTCCACATGAGTAGTAGCATAAAATTATAGTGGAAATTTTGTGAGAAGTTGGTCAGGGAGCTTGGGAAAATAGTCAGGAAAAGTCGGGGAGAATTTTTTTACAAATACTGTAGGTACACTTCCTCTAAATTCAACCTTCCTCATCCCTAGCCCATTAGAGTAATTAGTACATAAGAATATAACAGGGTATCCAGAGAGCTGGAAAACAGTGAAAAGTCAGGGAATTTGATCAAATTTCTGGAATTTTCACATATTCACTAAAATTGTACACAACTTTCATTTACAATAGTCAATATAACATTTTATTCTAGTTAATAGTCACCGCGAATCTCTTTTAACATAATTGAGTATACTAATTTCAATTCTCAAAACCAACATGTGATTTTTGCATCATCTTTCTACCCCTCTCTGCGCATTTTTAGCCGAAGTTGTCATGTCTATACACATATGAGAGAAATTCAATTACACTGTTGGAAAACAAAATTAAAAAAGAATGTGTCTCAAAACAATTTTAAACTGTACTGGTGTATTTAATATGATCTAAGTGAAATCTAACTTGGATCACACGTATATGGGCTACAATAGCTCATTATTTTAGAAGGAAATTCTGTAACTCTGTCATTGAGTGACACAATTTCTTATGTATGTGTCTAGAAAATATTATTACATTATTTAATTTGTGATCCTAATAAAATAATGTATGTAACATTTAGCTACTGGAAAAGTTGGAAAGTGTCTTTGGAAAAGTCAGGGAATTTTAAAATATAGTTTGGCTGCGCATCCTGATATAACATCCTAATATAGTTAATAGTAAGACACGGTGCTAAAAAAAACTACATGTATTTCTTTTCTAGTGCATACTTAATCAATAGAAATGTTGAAATCTTTTTGATGAGAATTTATGTATTTGTTTGTTAAAAGTTACTTTGTCTCTCTTGGCCGTTCATAGTAGCAAGTTTGCTCTCTTTAGTATCTCCAACTTACAAATAGCTTTTGTTACTTGTTTGGTAAGGATTCATTATTTTGAATTGGTAACTATGGAGTAAGATTTATTCACATAAAGGCATAAAATCACTGTATTAACATATCAGATACAAATGAAATGTACAATAAAACATGAATTAAAAAATAACCAGTAGTTGGAAAAATAATCAGTCTGACAAATGAACAAATTACATAAAATAAGGCTTACATATAAACGATTAGTTTATGAAAGTAACTTTGTACAATTTGTTTACAACTATCTCCTGTCTAAACAAAATAAAATATATATTATTGTTTCAGTAGGTTTACATGGTTTCATGTTTATCAGGGGTTCCCCATTTTTACTAATTATTTTTTTCTGGTATTGTACTTTTATATGTCTATATTGAGATTACAACTTTTTATTAATTTTGTATATATTTCTAGATGGTACCTGGAGTCAAATTAACATCTTATCATGAATTTTTAAATCATTAATGACAAATCTGGTCTCTTTGTTATGTAAAAACAAACAAGTCTTATCTTAGTGAGATTTAAATCAGAATCTTACTATATTCCTAAGCACAATACCTAATCAAACATGCCCACAGTTGAGGCTTATACTATCTTGTTTGAAATAAAAATACCAGCTGGGAGCAATACTAAATCATATTATGTTTATCATGTTTGGAAACTGTTTTATGCCTCTTGATATCAACAGGTGTTTTGGGTGCCCCTAGTAAATAGATCAACAGCCAAGCCTAAATTAAACAAGATTCACAATCACAAGACATAATTTTCTTATTAGGTTATTATAACCTAAAATTACAACATTCTTTCAGAGAGACAATTCTTAGAATATGGCATTTATTTATTACCTTGACCACATAATTAAAGACTTTCAACAATTATTTGTAGCTCTTTTTAGAGGGTCGATAATAGGGTGTGAAGAGGTCATGTGACTCCTTAAAACTAATTTTGCGAAGACTTAAACATATCTTGTCTTCGTCTACTTTACACTTCCGCCGAGCTCTCTGGCCTTCTTTAACATAAGTTGTTTTGCTAGCATTAATTTTATGAATTAACAAATGGTGTGAAGTGAATTACTAAGAAACATTTCTAGTCTTCAATAATTTAATATTTTTTTGATAGATACATTATTTTATCCAAGTTTGAATGATTTAATTTTAACACTAAATCCAAAACTTTTTTTAAAAGTGTCCAAAGATATAAGAAATTTTTGAACAGTCCCCTAATAATAATCAATTTAATATTAAAATTGTCAAGTTCTTATTTTGCCTTTTGGCTTGCCAAGATAACAAAAGTTAAGAAAAAGTCGATAAAGCCAAATAAATTATTTAAAAAGACATTCACACACTAAAGAGCATGTAGGTAAACTATATGATATATTAAATAGTCAGTAACTTTCAAATTTTAACTTCATTAACATCACTAACCCTCAAAATTAATAATATATTAATTAAACTTCTATTGGTTCATGTATCTAATTATTATATAAAAAACTCTTTTAATATTTCTCACCCATCCTTTAGCAATTAGACCAATTATAATTTCTAAACCATTAAAATTTGCTTGTAATAAGAATAATTACTGCAACTTTTTGAATCTTTTTCTAGTGTTCTTAGGGGTCTTATTTGTCTTATTCGTCTATGTTTGAAATGCATCAAATTAAATATTCTTTTTGTCCATAATAATTATTCCAATTATCTTTTTAGGATCAATTTTGACTAAATTACCAACAATTTACCTCAAAAAGTGAAAATAAGTTTTCCTTAACCAAAATTTGTGTAAGCAAATTTAACTTTCTAATGTGCTAGTTTAAGATTATAGCAATTTTTTTTAATATGAACAGAATATTTGAAAAATGTATTATATGCAAGCTTCTCTTAGTTAACATTTATTATATAGGATTTTTAAGAGTACAGGTATTTAATTTATATTTTATTTTTTAAAGTAGGCTTGACTGTATTTTATTTATGAATATTAATACATGAAAATCTAAGTAAACAATAACTAATCAATGCAATCTTTATATTTGTAGAAGTCATTCATGTACAATTACTTACTTTGGTTCTTAGTAATAGAACCATTTTAATTAAAAATGCAATTTTAAAATATACCTAAAAACAAAGCAATAGTAACAGCCAACTCTTGATTATCCAATCATCAGGGGGCAGAGATAGTAGAGGAAGCAAGATTGAGATGGTATGAAGATTTAAAAGGAGAGAATACCAAAAAGAGTGATGGAAATGAAGTATGTAAGAAAAGGACCACAAGGGAAACCAAGAGATGGCAGGAGCATAATATAACAGCAAGTGTGCAAGTGAGAGGAGAGTAATGGAAGTGATAAAAGTAAAAAGAATGGTGGAAGAAGAGAGTAAGATGGAGGCATTTTACTAAAGTGACAGGGTCACAGACTGGAAGTTGATGTTGAAGGAACTCACTTTGGTATGTAGAGAAAAAGAACTGCAATTCTTTTAAAAGTGTTTCACTTTACATACATCTCCTGGTTTAGTTTTAAAAAATAAATCAAACTTCTAGGGGTGTGTGAGTAAATTTGAGTTTGAGTACTCAGCATTTTTAATTTTATTGTGAAAATCAGAGTTTGATTTAATTTTAAAATATTATCTTATAGTTAACAGAGTTCTTCAATATGTGAGTTTGTTTTATTTAAAAATCTGAACTTGTTTGGTTATAAATTTTTTTTTTTACAAGAAAATGTCATTCTTAAAAAATATTTGTATTTGCGGTTTATTAAAAAAATTGAAATATTTCTAGTACAAAATACTGCGCTATATTAATCGAGAAAAAACTTTGTTTTCATTAAAACTCGGTTTGAATCTCAAGTGAAAAATGCCTACTTAAACTTTATTTATAACAATATTTAATACAGTAAGGCCCCGCTCCTACGACGGGTTAGGTTCCAGAGTCTCACAGTAAAGCGGAGCATAGCCTTTTTAAACTTACAAATGCATATAAAATCATAATAATATGTTTATACTTTCATATATAAAATGTGCAATAGGTCATTCAAACAAGTGAAAACAATCAAATAATAAATATCAAATAATTGTTTGATAGTTGATAGTTAAAATCATTCGATAGTGCCCATCACCACTGCAAGCGTCATGCTGAAAAACGCAAGAATACCGAGACAAGCGTCGAACATAGTGAACATGTATATAACTGAAAACTGCCATATTAGCAGAACACCATGAAGTGGGGCCTTACTGTATCTTAAAACATGTTAATTGTGAAATATATTAAGAAACAAAAATAGAAATAGCACTGCAACAGTGTACAGTTTAAAGAGCATGTATGTACCAGTTTTATAAAATATTAGCTATTACAATCAATAATTGAGGGGGTCAGGCAAAAACATAATAACTCAGAAATTTGTTATCATGATTTCTGTTAGCTTGCCCCTTGAACTAATTTTTTTCTCTTGTCAGTCAAGACCTTTAGGATAGTTAATTCGACAAATAATTTTTATAATAAACTAAACATTGAAATGATAGGAGGGCAAGGACTACACACTTACCATAAAATTGTAGGGTCCAATACATCCTGAAAATTACATAATTATGTGTTTTGTTGTGTTTTACTTGTGAATTTTGAGGCCTACAATTTTCTAGTAAGTGTGTAGGCCTTTCCTTTCTATCCTCCTTTCGATGTTTAATTTAATACAGTTGTTTGGCACCATTTTTCATTTATTTTTATAGCTAGATTTCAGGATTACATAGAAGTTTAAATAATAAATAATATATTCCATCTAAATCTATGAGGTATATTCTGTTTTTGGCCTGACCCCCTCAATTGTGTTAGCTATATTTAATAAAAATATTCAATGCTAGGAGATAAAATATGTATCTTCATTTTAAAGTTGAATTCCCAAACACATATTTTTCCCTTTCACTAAAAGAACTGTTACAACTCAATAGCTTTTTTATTTTTGTATTTTCTCAGCTTTTTATTATTAATTACAATGTGGTTGAGAGTTTCTAACCATCCATAGTATTTATTTTTATCAATGATTGTCTGCATTCCAGGATAATCAAGAGCTGAATGTATATTTAAACTATGAGTAAACCTAATAAAAATATTCTTAAAAATTTACACATTTAAAAATAAATAGTTTGTGAGCTTGTTTGCAAAAGTAATCTGTTAAGAGTTAATTAATAATCTACAAAAATAAATTCATTAAAACCTTTATTTATTTTGAATTATTCTGTGCTTAATATTTTTTTTAACAAGTTACTCTGATACATTTTAATTATAATAGTGAAACCTTAAATTATCATGCTCATAAAATAGACAAACTTTCTCAAATATGATTCATAGACAATTAACTAGAGTTGAATGTACATGTTGACACTACTGCCTAGTTCTAAAATAATTATTACATTAATACTAGTCTATACAATTATCATAATTTGTAGAGAGGAACTGAAATTGTACATTGGGTTGATATACTTTACTGAATTTGCAAATCATCTCTTGCTGAAATGCTACACCTATTAAAATAACCATGTAGGTAATGATTGAATTTTTTTATCAAGGATTATTTTGGATGCATATGATTTAAAAACTAATAGTGTGTTATGTTAAACTTCATAGAGTGTTTCATTTTCTTGTAAAGTCTACTTGTATTGAAATGATATAAACATGAGCATATTATGATACATTTTAAGTTTAGTAAAATAATACTTAATTTTGACTACAATTAGGAATACACTAATGTAAGACATGGAGTTAACACTAAAATTGAGCATAATTTTGGTTTTTTGCTGCTTTTGGTTCATTGCTCTATCATGGTTCTTACTAGATAGGGCTCTCTAGAACTATGGTGAGCAATGCTGTTGGCTTTGATTTTTCTTTGTGGCCCCAACATTTTCTTTTTATTGCACTTGATTAGATATATGCTGTTTTTATACCAAACCAGAAATTAACAAGCACAAAACTGATTCTTAAATTTGTAATTAATGTATTTGATGATAAATTAGTTATTTTCTGAGCTATTTATATAATATGTCCTTTATTAATTGCTACATGTGATTTGTGAAGTAACAAAAATCACAATTTAATATATCAGTGTATCCCTAACAATATTTATGCTTAAAAGATATGTATGAAGATTGTTTTTCTTTTTAGTAAGAAGTTGCTCCTGACTCAAGTCAATCACAGTTTTGTATTCATAAATATTATGAATTAATTGGACTATTATTGTGTTTTTTTAAATTTATTACCTTGTAGTATAATCAGTTTATTGTAATCTACCACATATCTTTCTGAAAACATGTGCACAGTATAAACACCACCTTGATAATGATAACTTAGATTCTTTCATACTGAACTATTGGTATATTTGTAGATATTCTTAACTAATTACTATATTTCCTAAGCTTAAAAGTTGAGAAGTTTAATGTAGCTTGAAGAAAAAAACTTATTTTATGTATTGAATATCCTAATACTTTAAAAGTAAAATCTTGTACAACAGTAATGAAGAATTCGTCGGAAATTTACAAGTAAAAATTGGCACATCATAAAAGTCAAGTGATCAAAGTTATTTTTATCTCTTTAAGGATATGCAGGTTATGCAATCCTCACTTTGTACACCATAAAACTATAAATACATAAAATAATATAAGAAAACAAAACAATATAACTGTCCATTTTGATATGTTTTCCAGATATTTAGCAGAGATGACCATATAACTTTAATATATCTGTGTTCTTCTTTTCATTGTAAAAGCCATATAGTGTTTGTCCCTTTTATATGTTTCTATCCACCTTTCCTATACCTTCTTTAAAATATAATACATATAACATCTAAGAAATTTTGAATAAGTGATTTTTCTACGGCAAGTTTAGTTAGTGTGGCTATACTGATTTGGTAGTGGCTATGTGCAATAGTGATAGCTTAAATAATATTCAAATCCCTTTCACAACATTTTCTCCAATAGTCTATTTGAGCAACATCGTAGTTAGTAATGAATCTATAGATTCTTCTGTGTAATTCACTAATTAATCTCCTTAAGTAATGTCACCACCCGAATAAAAAAACTAAAATTACTTTTATGAAATCAAAACACCTACATTAGTTTATCATTCGGCAATTATTTGTACCGCCTATCACTTTTGAAATACAGTTTTTTGTTACAAAAAGAAAGTTATAGCAATCACTCAAATAAAAATAGTCACCATATTTTTTCTAAAAATAATGATAAGTTATGTCACTGCTGCGTGAACATTTAGGAATTTAAACACACACTGTATGTTTGATCTTCTCTTCCTGTTCACAGATAGTCTGCACATGTTAAAAATACACCTTTTGTTGTAAACCCTATTAATGCCGTTCTCTTGTGAAAGTCGCACAACACGAGGTGATAGTAATGATATAAGGGGACATTTTGATAATTCAAATGCTCACCCCAACAGGTTTAAGTTCAAGGAATTGAAATGGCACATGTAAGTTGATGTTGTTGTGTTCTACCACGAGATGGCCTCGCCGCTGTGAAGCACCAATAACTAGGACTGTTTCGCCTTTAAGAAGAACATTGTCCCCACTTGCATCTTCTGGAACAATAACTAAGCATTTTTAATATACAGTAATAGATAGAAACTATCTTTGGTATGAGTATAGTTTGTGAGCTGGGATTTATTTTTCAACCTAGTTAAACAAATTGAGAAAAGACAGTTGGGCATGGGAATAGAACCTGGGACCTTTGGCTTAGTGCACCATCGCTCTACCACTGAGCTATTCAGCAAGTGACCTGTGATCAAGGCCATTCTGTTTTAAACTGTGCGTGAAGAATGATCCGGTCATGAGTCACTCCCCAGATGGATCAGTGCTAGAGCAATGGCCCAACGCCCACTAAGCCAAAGGTCCCAGCAACAATCCCAATGATCAGCTGTCATTTTTAAACAATCTTTAATCTACTTTTAAAAGCGTTTGTATGCATTATGAATTAAATCCATTTTTATGTTGGTGATGAATAAGTACAGTCCAATTTTCATAGGAAGAACCTTATCTGACAGCTAGAAAAGTTACTAGATCTACTTTCATATTCATACGTCAATTCATGTGATCTCCAACTGACTTTTTTGATAGATAATACCTAATACCTATAAAATAACACTAATAATATAGTAGGATATTATCAAATTTGAAAGCAAAAATATATGTTTGTATTTTCTAAAAGGCAATTCCTGTGAAGAATGGACTAGCGTATAAGTTGTCCTAACGTGGGCAAATGTACTATGGCCGTGAGAACTATAATGCAACCTTTGAAGAGCTTATAAAACTAAGTTGGCCAGCTGAGTTGCATTTTTTTTTTCTTTGGTGCTCCATTTGTACTCATATGTGCCCAAACATGAACATTCATGCTCTAAAATTGGGCATTCTTTCTATTTCGTAGCATGTAGAAAACTTGAATTCAAGATAGCCCACCTTATTTTGAAAAAGAAGCCAATGAAACACAATTCTATTTAACCATTCATTTGTGCTCATTTGTGTCTGAACATTAAAATTAGCAATAAAAAGTAGGGCATTCTAGAGAATATTTAATGTGGTGGGTTAGCGTGAATCCGTTCTACTGGTTACGGAAAAGGGAAAGCTTAAGTTGGCTTACCACATATCTAGAATGCTCAGTTTTAATTAGTTAATCAGTTAATTAATTTTTTCAATATGTTGGCGGGCTAGCTTGAGCTCAAGTTGTACAACCATATTAAAATAATGCTTGTTGAGGATCAGGTATTTATCAACTGAATATGAACGGTTCAAACTCTACTTTAATTGGGATGTTCTTAGTATGATAAGTGAATTAAAATATTATTTAAGGAAAACCTCTTTTCGCTTTTTGAGGTCTGTTTTACTAAATATGAAAGAAGATACAGCAAATAGGTTTTTCCATCTAAAGCAAAAATATGTATTTGAAATAATTCATATTTAATTTAGGACCAACTCTTTGGTCTAGTGGTCAGAGTTCCTTGCTACAGATCCAGAGGTCCCAGGTTTGATCCCCGGCACTTCCAGATTTTTCTGTGAAGTAGTGGGTCTGAAATGGGGTCAACTCAGTCTTGTGAGGACAAGTGAGCCATTACTTCAATAAAGAAATAGTGGCTCCAGTCGAAAAAACTGAGCTTAGTGGCCGCAGGGTTTGTTGTGCTGACCACATGTTGACTCTATCTTCGCCAACATGCAGTGCTGCTCGGTATATCTCGCTTGTGGGCTGATGCCATGGAGTTTTTAATGTATTCAGTCCCTAGTGGTGGTAAGTATCAAATATAACTGTGCTTACCTGGAAAGGGCATTTTCATCACTCTGGTTTGAGGATAGCCTAGTTTTGTGTTGCCCGTTACAGTGTATGGCCTGCTCGGTGGGACAGGTGGTGGTCTTTCCTGCAATTTATTGATAAAATATTGGCATTATTCATGAGTAAAATATTTCTTTTAATCTATAAAAAAAAAGTCAATTTCATTCCTTGGTATAATCTAATTTTTGAAACAAATGCAAAAAAAATAAATAAAAAATATTGGCCTCGTGCTGTGGACAAAGGCAAAGAGAACCTCACTTCCCGATTTCTCCTGGTTATGACAGGTTTCATTCCTCGGACACACATTGTGGGTGAGCTTTCCTAAAGCTGAGAGAATATGCTCATCATTTATGAAGACTTTCTTGTTTGATTTCTAGTCTGATCAAAGTTTTTTTAGTTCTAACATGAATTTATATAACATAAATAAATGAACAAGGAGTGATTCAATGTTTCCTAAAAGTTTGGGCCGAGGTGTCAATAACTCTTAGATTATGAAAAGAACCTGGACAAAAAAGTGTACTAACATTCATGTTAATCTCCTTTCACCCTTATGATATTTTGTAGTGTTGGTATTTACACAAAGCTATTATCAGCTTGACGTTGAAAGGTAAAGTGGGAAAAACACTTATTGGTTTATTGTCTTGGCATCGCAGGATTGGAACAAATTATGTAACTCTTTCGCCGCCTGACATCCATAATTTATTTTAAGAGTGCAGTTACCCCTAGTCAAATAAAATAATCGAGTTCTTGAAATAATTTGAATTTTATTGAGTGTCTAAACAAGCATGCAAATGGTTTTTTCCCCCTTGTTTCATTTATTTGAATTCATATTTAATTATGTTTAATTACTATAGTTATTATCATCATTATTATTTTTAGCACCATGTCTTACTATCTGTTCAGGTTGTACACATAAATGTACTAATTACACTAATGAGTTAGGGATTAGAATGGTTGAATTTAGAAGTTAACCTACATTTGTGTGGAGGGAGAGTGGAAAAACATATAGGATAAACCACCCTTGGTACAATTAACCGAGATTCAAACTATAATCTTCCTGTCATCGGCAGTCTAGTCTATTGTGAGAATGACGCCTTAGCCCATGCAACCACTGAAGCAGGTGATGTTGTTAATATCTGATTATATTTTCAATAAATCTAATGTGTTTTGTATTTATTCTCTGGTTAAGTGGAAGAGAAGGCCATTGCCTTAACTTCGACAGATCAATTACAGCCATTTTAATAATTTCCCTCCAACCTCTTGAATGGAACTACCATGGCTTACCAAGTCTAGGCCAAACAATGTGCAAGTCTGCTGTATCATCTTCTGGTCGCACTTCTCGTTGGGGTCAGGGGGAGGTGTGCCGGCGATGGGCTGGGGGCGGGGCCGTGCAGAGGAACTTGTGGTGGTGGTAGCAGAAGTAGTGGTTGTTTTGGCTGCGGTGGTGGATCTGGTCTGCTGAGTAGTTGCTGTGGCGGTGTTGCTAGCCGCCTGTTGAAGTTCCAGACTGCGGCGCAACGCCGGCCATCTACGCCGGACTCTCCACCCTCGCCAAGTAGACTGTATTAGTACAGCACCTTGGTGCCGAGTGGCAGCACGCAACATCTCCAATTGCTGTCTGGCACCCTCACTGCAACATAATAAGAACCTTCCATTCAGAGAGAGGCTCCAACCAAAGTATTGTAATCAAGTTCAAGCTAGAGCTAAAGCCGTGGTGTCACACTATGAGTTAATTAGGAACTAGCCACGCTTGTAGAGCGATTCAAAGAGATGATTTTCACATCTTGCTACTCAGATCGTTAGAAAGATGGCCGATCTAGTGTTGAAAGGTATCGGAAGCTGTCTCAGATATGTTGATCAAGGAGCTAGAAATTCCAAAATTGCCTGGATGAAGTGAAGAAGAAAATTTAGATCCCTAAATGGATTCTCAGGTTTGAAGAATTAGAGGTATCTACTAATGTTTCCACTCAGTCCACTTTATAGCATAAGCTCCTTTCACTGTTCCACGACCCTCTGCTATTATGGAATGCAGAAAATGTATCATTGATGAAATGCGGGTTTCCCCTTTCACAGTGATGAATTACCGGCTAGGGGCTAGGTGTTGGGTCTGTTCTAGATTTAAGTTAGTTAAAAAGCCGTGTGCTGATATAATCAGTCGGTTCAAAAAATGCACATTAAATACCTCAAATAAATGAAAGAATGAAAATAAAACTATAGTGGTAAGCTAAACAAAGCTGTGATAGAGGAAGGGAACAGCTTATAAAACTTCATGGCATGCCATTAAAATTTGTGTTAATTTGTTTATTAGAATTATTCATCATCATGTTCCTTTTATTATGTTTCTATTCACCTTCCGTGTACCTTCTTCAAAATTTAATACAATTATCCGATAATGTGAAAAGAGGTTTTCCTTATAGATCTATATCATCATAATCATCAAACTCTTTCCAGCCTGTGGCAAGGTCAGTTTAGTAAAATGCCTCCATCTTTCTATATCCTTCCAGAAAGAGGCATTGAATTACTATTGTAAAGAAGTATTTTGTGATTTGTAAAACTTAGTGGGACGTCGCACACACCCTGAAATTATTTAGGGTGTGCGAAGTTCACTTTTTAAATCTGAATCAAACTCGAATCGGATGTATGAAAAATTCTTTAAGCCGAATCAAAGTTTAAATATTTTATTTGTTTTATGATTGAAAAAATATATATTTTTGTTGTTTATACAACTTCATGTACTAAAATCACATGGAAAATGTTTGATTACACAATTGTTTATAATATTAAGTTTAATTCTAATAAATCAAATTACAATACAATTACTTAAGATCTGTCCCATACAAATAGTGTCTTGTACTGTATATAGCAGCTCAATCAGAATAGCAATATTTTTTCAAATCGAAGTTGAAATTGAGTTGAAGTTATGAAGCTTCGGACACCCCTAATGGTATGCATATCAATATTTTGGAAACACTGGTCTATAGGCAAAGCAAATATTTATAAATGAATTTAAATTATGTTTGGTGTCCCTACCTGAGGAAAATGTGCCTTTTGCCGAGAGCCCAGCTTGTGCTGACGGTACTTTGTTGTAACTTAGGCTGCTCCTCCATTGCTTGTTGGAGACACTGCAGGATGAGGTGGCAGTCTTCAATCGCCTTGTCATCTATGCGGCGCAGTTTACTGAATGGGGCCAGGAGCCTGTATCTCACGTTGAATGCTTTGAACCTCATCCGGTGAGGGTAGCCTAAAAGAAGATTTAACATCATTTCAAATAGATATAGCACTTTTCTTACTCTTGGAATTAAGTTGTATCGCTATTTTTTGTGTTCTCTTTCAAATTCAAATGAAGCTCTATTAATATGATATTCAATTAAAATTATATTATGCATGGATACTAATGTATAGCTCAAATTGTGAATAAAATGTTTCCTTAATGAGTTATAATATCTAATCCACTTAGGTATAATTGTTGGTAAAGCTTGATTCACACGTTCGCCGAGAATAAAAAACAAAATCTGCCACAGTGGCACAGCAATTCACGTGCTGTATGTTAATCCATGATGCATTACAACGCTAACTTAAAACTGCTGATATCAACATATTTTATTTTCTAGTGAATACACATATAATTTAGATTATTCTCTTAATTGATGTTTTCAAATGATTATGCTGTGTCGTGGCACAATCCAATACATCGATAAACATGCTTTACATTAACGGATTAATTCAACTCTCCTCACAAAGGTTAACAAAGCTGTCTTCTAGCTTCTGGCTGTAGAGCACACATGTGTTGTCAAATACACATGCACATTGATTTGAGATGGTTTCTTCTGATTTTTTTTTTTAGTCTCCTGTGCCGAACATCTCAGGCATAGCAGATAAATTAGAGATAAGTTGAACTTTAGAGGAACAGCTTGAGCTGATGAGGCGGAAATCTTGTGATTGGCTTAGAGCTTGTCCCGCAACCACGTTTCTGTTCTGCATTAGTTTTTCGGTGAACACGTGAATCCACAGTAAATGTTAATAAACTGTATAGATTAAATGTATTTCCTGATGGGACGATCGAATACTCGAATCCCTCTAGATTCCCTACTATGTCATAAACAACAAAGAGAAAACTTTTTTAATAAATCAATTAAATTAATACCATTTTGTGTTTTTTTGTGATTTTGTTACTCTTCCAATTACACCAGTCTATATAATTCTGTTTCCCAACTGCCTAAAATTGTTATATCAAGTCAAGGTCTTCCTAATTGTATTCAAGATACTCTTTTGAGATTTTTACGAGTCTCAAATCTCTCGAATTTCATAGGATTTGAGGATTCGAGTGTCCCATCTATAGCTTAAACTCTTGTAATAAGAGCTGTACCTCCTGCCATGAGATTGACAGTCTCAAGAACTTGCAAGGACCTGATCTGCCTCATCACCGTCCCTCGGTCAAAGCGTCCAGGTGTCTCTGCCGAGTTGCTGCGGAGACAGCGCACAAAGTGTGGCCTGGCGTGTACCAGCGTTCGTAGCAAGTTATCAAGCCGCGTGTGGAAGTCTTGAGTTAGTGTGGACACAGGCTCATCTCCATTCAACCTTTAAAAGCATATTTAAGGTTTAAAAACATATTATTGGCAATATAATTGGAAGGGGTTTAATTAAATTAATTTGTTAGTCTAGTTATTAGGTTTTCCCCTCAAATGTTTCATCATTATTACAAATTCCGGAGTGATTTTGTTTGAAAGGGTCTTAAACTAACTTCTAGCTTCTAAATATTCGAGTTACAGTCAGCTTAAACCACTCTCAAACTTCTGGTTTACAAAGACCGTAATAATGGATACCAAACAAGTTGAGACTAATAAGACTAAAATGGGGGCACTAAACAGACTATTAATTCTCCTAATTTAAAAAGGTTCTGTCCAAATGCCATTATGCTCTTGACAAAATATTCCATTATTATTATTATTATTATTAGCACCACGTCTTACTACCCGTTCGGGTTGTACGCACTTACGCTAATGTGTAATGGAAGGGTGATTGTGAAATGAAATGGAGGACCTACAGTTTAACGTGGGATCCGAACCACGGTGGAGGTCTGGCATTCCTCACATTCACAAGTTGTGATTAATACATGTCTTGTCAGAGGGGACCGAGGATTGAACCATGGAACCGTCAGCACAGAAGAAAAATATTCAAGAACTTTTGAAATTACTATAAGTATAAAATTAAACTAAACATATCTACTGAAGCAATGTGATTTATTTTGAACAAAGGAGTGTTTTTTAATTGTAAAAAAAATATGGATCTTGATGACCTTGGTAGGTGTTTTGTTTCTATCACCGCACCTTACAGCCTATTTTGTTTAGGTGCATATATGATAATTACTCTAAAGGGATAAGGATTTAGAAGGAAATATTTTAGAGGTAATCTACCCTCATTTGAGTGGAAGCAGAGTGGGAAAACTACCCTTATTAGACCTGACCAGGATTCGAGCCTCAATCTTCTCCTCATCATCAAGCTAGCCTAACACGATAGTAATGTCTTAAACTGTTTGGTCACTGAAGCAGGTCCTTGGTTGTTGAATGTTCTAATAAAATAAGCTATGCTTGTGTAATTATACTGTAAGTGGCGTGTGAAGGGTTGTAGTGAATGCACTTACAGGTCCGTGTGTGATGTGGGGGATATCCTAAAACTGACGCCTCTGGGCACAGTCTCCACAGAGTACAGGGCTTTCAGCTCACTGCCGAACAAGTGGGTGGCGAACCCAAAGTTACACATGTGCTTGTGGAAAACTGCCACCAAGTCATCAGGCACAACATCCTTGTTCGTGTCTGTAAACATTCATTGGCACAGGCGGGTGAGTAATTTTACTAGTCAGTTAATTAAAAAAAACACATAAATCTCTTAACATGACCCCCCCCCTCCCTCTCCAATATACATGTTCAAAATGTTGATCCATTTTTACTTCAAATTCATTAATTTGAATAGTGTGTCGTTAATTCGTTAATTTATCCTTTATATAAACTACAGTAGCCCCATGGCTTCTTTGGTGCTGACTGACAGCTCACAGCTGACGGCTTTGAAAATCTACTGGACCAAATTATGTATCCCTACGCCGAACCATATGATCTGCAAAAAACATGTGTTTAGCAGCTGTCACTTCTGACAGTCAACATTTAGGTTGACTGTCAGAAGTCAGCTGTGAACTGTCAGTCAGCACACCAAAGAAGCCATGGGGCTACTGTACTTGTTAATTTATTTAGAAATATAAGTAATTAGTTTAAGAAATATCAATTTATTTATTTATATATGTTTTACTAGTTTCAAATAAGCTAAGGATTGTTAGTGCTTGGAACAGCACTTAGGTCCAATTTCAAAGACAGACTTAGTATGCTTGAATTACAGAACTATACTAAATACAAGACAACATCTACCTAAACTCGAATGGAGTAGGCCAGTTTCGCATATGAAACTGGCTTATTCCATTCTGATCTAGTTTGGTGTCGTCCTGAATTTAGTAAAGCACCGCACTTGAGGCGTAAAAGGTCTGACTATGAACGTGGCCCTTAGATTGGACTCCAAATCACTTGCGCTTAAGTTACTTTCACACCACATGAGATCTAAGACTTTATCCCCATTAAAATTTGAACCAACAATTTTTCTTGGTGTTGGTTTGATACAGATTTAAAATTAAACACTTTGGTGATAGTGTTTGAGAGAACAAGGCAGCTCACAGATCTGTAATATTATTGTTTTTATTGTGGGAGAAGTTAAGGAAAATCCCTTTTATTAGACATGACCACCACAATTATTTGAGACTATTATACAAACTATAGCAAAAATGTTGACATTTTATTCACTATTCTTTCTTTCTTTCTTTCTTTCTTTCTTTCTTTGTTTAAAAGAACACAGTTAACACATAACATATTTATGTTATTAATTCCTTTTACATATTCCTATCTAAGTGTCCAATAGTTCTTTATCAATGTCCTTTTTCTACCCC
>CABFWB010000010.1:641244-667029 GCA_902151455.1 Timema bartmani
CCCCCCGTTTTTAGGAAGTTGCATTGTCCGTTTCACACTCCCTCCTGATGAGTTCCTATAGAATAAAACCATGGTCAGGGGATTGGCTGGTAAGAATTGATTTTCTTAAAGAGGCAGTCATTACCGCTTAGTTCAATGGCAGCAATGTAAGATGATGTGAACTGTGTTCTTCTTCTCAGTATACAAGCCATATTGTGTTTGTTCCCTTTTATGTGTTTCTATTCATATTTCCTGTACCTTTTTCCAAATGTAAAAAATGTACCTCAAAAAGACTAAAAAGGTCTTCCTTAAAGAGTTATAGAAACTTAGATAATGTGAACAAAATCAGAATTCAAAGGTGTTTCTTTGAACCAATGTGGGTAAGTTGCCAGCTACGTAACATGTTTGACAAGATTTTGATTCAAAATTCATGAGTAAAATAAAAATTCAGGTTTAAGAATCAAATTAATTTTTTCTCCTCTCACACACTTTCTGTTATCTGCTCTTCCCGTCTCTTTCTTGGTCCCCCCCTGCAGTCTTTTTCCTACATACTTAATCTCTATAGTTCACTTTGGTATTCTTTCCTCTTCCATCCTCATTACATGACCATACCAACTCAGCCTTGCTTCCTCCACTATTTAATGTACCCCCACTCTTTCCCAGATAACTTAATTCTACTCATGTTTCTACTCATGACAGCTAACATGATCCTCACAAAATTCATTCCGATGGCTTACACTTTCCTAGTTTCTTTTACATTCAATGCCCATGCTTCTGCTGCATATGTGAATATGGATACAAAATACGTTTTGTATACAGCACTTCCTTACACCTCAAGGGCAATTCCCTTCTCCATATCAGGTCTCTTACACACCTATAGAACAACTCACCTTCCTGTCCTCTTATTATTAGATCCTCTCTACTCCCACCCTTCGCCTTAATCGAGCTTCCAAGATATTTTTCACTCTTTACCTTTAATCAACTACTATAAGAATATAATTCTAAATCTTGATTGTGTCTACAAAATATACTATTTGACTACCGTATCTATATTGCTTAAATAGTTCATATGTTATTTAATCAAATATTTGGGACGAAAATATAAATAAATTATTATATGTTTTAACTGCATATAATATGATTTTTTTAGGATATAGGTTTATTTAAAATTTAATGTAACAAATCGGCCCTAATATGTTAATCAGGAATACACTAACCTAAAAAGTCAGACGCATCATAAACAACTCTGCCTGCAAAATGCTGAATGCCGAAAGTACGTGGCTCTAGTGGTTTGGGTTCGAAGAGTCTTGGATTCTGCTTGTGCTGTACTTTGACTTTAGCAATGTAAGACTCAGCAGTGCCCCGTATAGAGCATTCAACATCCAACATACTTAGCAAGCCAGTTCGCTGAAAAGAGAGAGTAATGTCATACACACACAAATTTTAGTCACAATTAAATTCAACATTAACACAACAAATAAAACATTTTCATACAAAAATAACTACAAACTAATGAATTCTTCAAACAAAGATTCAGCCATGATAAAATCTTTATATTCTCTAAATTAGTTATGATGGACTACATTTTATGTTTTTTACTTTTTAACAGTTGAAACTAAATTCCTACCTTGCCATATACTGTACTTTAAAATCATACATGCATTCATTATTTTAAGGTGAAGTCTTTGATAGAAATATGATGGATGTATGTATGAGAATGTTAGATAATTGATAGCTATCAGTAATAGATGACTATTACACATCAATCACCGACTACACCTTAAAATAATGAGTAATATGTGATCCTGAACACAAGACAAACCTGTATATCCCAGTGATAGATCATTGGCGCTCTAAACCTAAAGTCTTGGCTTTAATTCATGTGTAGAGGCGCATGTAGCACAATTTGAGTAAAAAATGCCAATTCTAAAATTCTAATTATATAACCATTTTGGTCCTGATATAACTATTTGTGTAATGCATTAGGAATATAACATATTTATTTATTAAATTTTAGTTGTTTGTGTAAACAAACAGTCATGGAAAATTCAGGTTTATTCAAGTTCCAGTGTGCTGTGCCGAAAGTAGCGCCTACTGTGGTAAGGATGAATCCAGCTTTGTGTATATTTTTGAGTGAAAAATTTCAAATTCGATGTTAATTAACTAGGTAGTAAAACTATGGGCAAGACAGTGTTAATATTTCTCCATTTATTTCCATTTTTCCCTTTTTCTGGTTCAGTTGTATTCAGCTAGTTGAGTGGTACAATGTATTGTAGATACTTATCTGATATTAATATACAATAATTATGGTAAATGTAGAGAATTTTTGAAAATGATTTTATTATGTTTGGTGTTTACCTAACGAGGTATTTATTTTAATATAATTTCATTAATAAAATAACATCCTTAAAAACATACCACATATCAGATGAGGCCAAGTATTCGTTGAGTAATATCTAGTAAAACTCGTACTATCCTGTATGCCGCTAAATGTGCGGCAGTACAGTTTGAACGTCAGCTATTTGTATCAAATGTTAATTCTAGTAACTTGTTTGGTGTTCAATATGATACAGTGATTGAACTGTTAGTTATCACTTACCAGAGAAGAAATAAGATCAATGCAAGGGACGTTATCCACGTAGTCGACTTCTACTTCACAATGAATGCCCTCGTCTCGACATGACTCTATACTTGACTTGAAGATGTGGGTGTTGTAGAAGTGCTGCATAGTCTCTGCACAAAGGTTGATACACAGGTGCTCCAACTGACTTGGCTAAATGAACACAAATTATGATGGTTTGTAAGCCAAAGGTACAAGGTTTGAATCCTAAATGATAAACCTGTATTTAGGTACCAAACCAGGACTAAAATAACTTGGTGAACATTTGTGGTGAAAATGTTTCCTGACATCATAATCATCATAATCATCATCAACTGTTTCCAGCCTGTGGCCGGGTCAGTTTAGTAAAATGCCTCCATCTTCCGCCTTTAATTTCTTCCATTCTTCGCCTCTCACTTAAACACTTTCTATTATCTGCTCCTTCCATCTCTTTCCCACATACTTCATTTCCAACATTTTATTCAGCATCCTTTCTTTCTCCATCCTCATTTCATACCCATACCATCTCAGTCTTGCTTCCTCATATACTCATGACATATAAGGACAAAATTAAGAAATTAAATGAAAATAACATAATTTAGAAATGGGCTAAATCCCCTATTTTATGAATTCAAATCTTAATTTTACCAATGAATCTTAAATCAGAATCTTGGAAAACATGGCACACATATTAAGTTTACTACACTAAATTAATCCTTTAGCTGCTGTATAAATAGAAATGTTAATTAAATGACAATAATTCTGTCACAGTCTATCCACTATAACATTAACAAAACCAGTCAGTTGGTACATTAATGGTCCAAAGTTTGTTTTTTAAGTATATCCAATAAATTATATAAGGCTAAACTAGCAACAGAGTGCAAACTATGCTGGTGAAGAGGAGATCAGGGTTCAAATTCTGGTTGGTTCTAAAAGAGGGTGGTTTATCCTAAATGGTTTCTCACTCTCCCTCTATGCAAATGAAGGTAGGTTACCTATAAAATGCTTCCTTCCTAACTCCTGCCCCATTAGAATAATTATCAGTTATGTGTATAGCCTGAACAGATAATAATACACAATAATTTTTTTTTTAAAGCAGTTAAAGTGATCTAAAATCAATTCCAACTAAATATTTTAAAACTTTTTTTTGTCAAATCTTGAATCAGATATTTTCTTTAATCTTGAATATCCTTAAGAATTTAAAGTATTCAAGTATTTGAAAGACATATCCGTAAAATAGTTAAATTAATATATATGCTTCCTTACTATACAGGTGTTTGGAAACTCAACACTCAAACTGTACATATAGTTTGTTTGAATCAAAAGTAATACAAAATCCCTATACATTTACATTCAGGAAACTATGCTAATACCAATAAATTGTGTTCAAAGTTTCGGCGGAAAGCACCGGGAGAGCAAAGCCGTGCAAGCATGCATGTACACGAGGTTGCATAGGAATTGGGCACATGACACTGCACATGTAGAGATGGCAAGCACTTTCTGTGATGAAGGACCATTAATGTATTCTCATTTATAAATGGACTTATGTGTTGTTTACTATTAATATAGTGGTAGGTTTTGCTGTCATGATCTAAGATGCAGAGGTATGCAGTGCCAAATGCCTAGCTCCTATGCAACCTCTTGTACACGCATGCTTGCACAGCTTTGCTCTCCTGGCGCTGTGCACTGAAACTTTGAACACAATTTAATGGTATTGGCATAGTTTGCCGGATGTAAGTGTATAGGGATTTTGTATAAATTTTGGTTCAAAGAGACTATATGTGCAGTTTGGGCGTTGATTTTCTGAACACCCTGTATACAAACACTAGGCCCTATATACAACAAAAGTGAAAAGAGATTTTACTTTAAAAAAATTTAAATTAGTTACCTTTGGGTCCTCAAATCCAAACATATCCAAAATACCAATAAATCCATCGGTAGCATGACGAACTGCATTATTTAATGCTGTCATGGATTTGCTTGATTTTGAGCCGGCTGTGCCGATGGTTGAAGCATGCTGGCTTGCTACCTGTAAATTAAGTCATGTATTTTTAAAAAATATTTAAAACTCAAAAGTGAATTTCTAATAGTGATTTCTGGAATATTAAGGGAAAATATAACAAAGATTACCAATAATCTCTATTCATAAAATCAGCAGCAAAGAAAATGTTTAAATATTCATGCATATCTTACAATCAACCTTTCTTTGTTGTGTGCTAAATCAAATTGATTGAATCCTTGTTCTCTTTATTTACTTGCGTTAATTTAGCCTTATCTGAATGTGCGTGATCCTGACATAGGAGCCAGGAGTTCAGCCCCATTTGGATTCATTGACTTGTATTTCCACAAAATGGTTGACCATAATTTCTCTCTATCATTTTCACCTTAAAACATTTTGTCATGCAATGTGTCTTACTACCTGTTTGGCCTACTTGCATATTTACACTAATGGGTTAGGGGTGTGGAGGGTATAATTTAGAGGAAAATGTATCCACATTCTGATGGAGGGAGAGTGGAAACACATTTAGTAAATACCAGCCTCACTACATGTGACCAGGATTTGAACCCCAATCTCTCTGTCTAGTCTAGTCTATTGCAAGAATGTGGATTTAGAAACATGCGAGCATCGAAGTGGTTCTCTTAAAATAAATCCATTAATAGATCATTAAATAAAACACCCATTAATAAATTAATTAATTAATAAAGGTTGTATGCTAAGTATGATAGTTAAAGTCTTGTACTTCAGATGATGTTCAAACACGTCAGGTCTAGGTTTGAATTCCAGTTGGATCAAAAATGTATTCTTTGGATGATGCTAAAGAAGGCAAAGCATAATATAGTTGGAATCTACTATAAGCTATACTCTTATGTGTGACTAAATGAATCTAATCAGACAGTTTTAGATCTACTTTTATCTTCTCAAAAGCTGGCGAATGTAAAATAACAATAACAAATTATTTATCAGCTAAAAATATCAAAATTGGCAACGACTGTATAGAAAAGCTATAGATGCTACAAATTCAAATCTTAACTGGCCCCATGATATAGTGATTAGAGAGAGGCCCTAGATGCTAGCCTAGAGGTCACAGGTTCGATTCATGGCTGGTACTGGGAGATGTTTCTTGAAAAGGGAATAATTCCCATGGTCACCAGGGTTTGGTTAAGTAGGTGTTAGGATATTCATTGGCTCCACAACCTCATATTCACTATCATCCCCTCATCTCATTGGGACATGGAAAGAGACTTCCCGAAAAGGATATATGGTTAGTACATTCGGGCGTCTCCTGGACAATACTATTAATCAAGCTAACTGAAAATAATCTGGCTGCTGTTCAAGTGCTAAGGAAAACAATAATAAGCAAATGTACCTGCAAGAAGATGGTCTTAAACATAAATGTGGTCCCTACCTCAGCCTGGTTGTGAACAGACTCGTTTGAGTCAGAGCTGAGCGTTCCCAAGGTAGATCCCAACCTCTTGAGACTATTTGCCCTCCGTACGATGGTGGCGACTGTACGACAGTACAAGGCCTTTGCCAGTGAGTCACGTGTCATGTTGGACTTTGGGGGGAGAGAAATAAAACAATAGTTAAATATTTTAGAGGAAATAAACATGTACAGAGATGTGAAATCTGGACATTTGGCATTTGGTCTATAGGTGAAGTTAACCTTATTCTGCACTCACCATGTTTGCGTCACACACAGACTTGACAAGCTGGCCTCGAGCGTTGTGGGTACGGTATGTGAGTCCCCTAAAGAGTGCCACATTAGAGACTCCTAGCAAGTTTGCAACGGCTTTCAGTTCCACATCTCCCTTCACATCCACCTCCAGGCCTTGTCCGTCCACAAACTGCACGTTGCCCAGCAACAGCACTGCTGCTAACACTCGCACGACGTCCAAGAATGGTATACCCAACACGCCTGCAAGCACATTAAAACACATTTATATCATCGAAACACTGTAAAAAGTAATGTATGATAATGTAATTCATTTATTACTCGCCTGATATGATATTCAACTCGTAGAACATGCAAAATAAACACAACACACAAAGAGTTTACCTCAAACACTCAAAGAAGACATGTGTTTGATTAGAGCTTGTGTTGTGTGTGATTCATGTGTTCTTTGAATTTTCTTATAGTCAACTGTGTGCAAGTGAGAGGAGAAGAATGGTTGAAGGATAGAGAAAGACGAAGGCATTTTACTAAACTGACCCAGCCACAGTCTGGAAACAGTTGATGATGATGATGATGATGACGATGTGATAAGTTGGTAAACAGAATATTTTTGGACTCTTTACTTTCTAGGGGGGGGAAATCTTTATTCCTTTTGTCAATAAATGTATGTGCGTCCTCTACTTATATAGCCTTTGACCTAATTAGTAGATTTCAATCAAATTTGTCACAAACAAAGATCTCCCTCAGGAAACCTTTGGTTAAAAGTTTAAGCTTTCTTGAATCCCTATTTTGTATGCAAGGGTCTTAGCTATACATTTAATAAGATTAGCAAGCTGTAAAGCTGACACACTTTAAAAACCACCAGAATAGCTGTTAACTCTTGAGAACCTCTTGTGATGTGTGCCAAAAAATTTTTTTTATGATTTTACCATATTGTTGATTATTTGATAATTTTTAAAACATACCTAGTAGCAACATTAATATTTGAAAATTTGTTTGCTGCTGTGACACTTGTTACCATGTAAGGATCACATTATTTGTCACGGTGTGTTTTGTGTCTATGGATGCAATAAACAGTTTGTTAGTAGTAAGAATTTTGTTTTGCTAATTTTTGCTCCGAGGAGGAAAATAGATAGTTTAAATAGGCAGGGTGATAAGTAAATAGGAATAGGACCAGTTTAGTATAATTTTGTGAAATTAGGCAGTTTTACAAATTTATATAATTTTACGAAAATATAATCGGTATAATATCAAATATGTTTTATAAAAATAATTTTCAATTCAATTTCATTTTCAATTCTTTTATTATAGTGCTGGTCAACGGTCGTAAGACCTATAACAGGCCAGCACTGAAAAGTACACAAGTGCCTTACAAATACACATAATTACACGAGAAAATAAGATAAACAATAATAGCTAAATAATTATATATACTGATGAATAGTTAGGAAAAAATAGTAAATAATAATGATAAGAATAAAAAATAGCAATAATAACAAATAACTAAAAGTAGTAAAGAACACCTATTTTAAAAGCAGTAACAATATGCAAAAACAAAATCAAAATATTGTAAATTTAAATATTATAGGCAGAACCACTACAGGATAAATTATTGATATGGGAGTTCCTTAAATAACTCTCTGAGTTTAGCTTTTATTTTATGATAGAAGTCGGATTCGACAAATCTAGAATTGGCGCTATGGATATAACGACCTATAGGGCTTACCTTATAAGAGCTATTGAGAAAAAATCATTTTGAATTGCGAGAAACCTGAAAAGTAATATGAACACTACATGATCAAGGGCAAATTTGTAAGTAATTTTGCTATTGAAAATATTAAAAACAAAAAGGGCATCACAATAAAGTATACGTGAAAAGAGAGTTTGGAGGCCTAAGAGGTTTCGAATTCTGTCATAATCATAATAAATCCGGTTAGTAAAGAATTTATCAAAGCACACAGTGACAAATTTTCTTTGAACGTTTTCAATCCTGAGAGAGTCAGTTAAGGTAATGGAATTCCAAGCAACACTTCCATATTCTAACTTATATCTAACCAGGGGGAATAAAAACAAATTTAATAAGAAATTACTTCTGATGTGAAATATATCAGATTCAATTTTATTCAGTTGGTGTTCAGCGGGAGGGTGAAAGGCATGACGTGGCTTCACAATCAAAGTATCCTTCCATGCCAACAAGGTCAGGTGGATCACGGAAAATGTAGATGATGCTAGCTACCGGACAGGTCTTGTGGAAAAAATCATATGTTTGGAAATATCAGTTTTCTCAAGAACGAGTGAAATTTTTATAGTCATATTTTCAACACCTCTTCTTAGATAATATATCAATGTTTATTAGATGTTACATTTTCTTATTTTTTGTTATGCAGCCTGCAGTTTTCTATTGAAAAATGTCAAAATTATTGATATTTGATCACTGTTAAAATTATAGATGAGAGTATATAAAAAGTATAGAATAATTAACATGCTTCTATTCTTGAACAAACTGGTTCCGAAAAGAAAATTGCAAAACAATACAGATCCTTGAAAATAACTGTTTGTTTTAATGGCTCTGCATTTCCACGTCAAATGAAAAGGGCCAATCACCTTGAAGAGTGAGAGCAGAATAAAGTTTGAGTAGCAGCTCACCTAAACATGCCTTCCATGCTTGAAACCTTGCAGCATCCTCAGCTTCATCTTGCCTCGTGTCTCCACACTGTAGGTACTTGAGGTTGTGAGGGGAGTAGCCTTCCAGATTCAACTTCACTGCAACAATACCATTAGTGCTTGTATCTATACATCTCAACAATAACATTAGTGTCTGTATCAAAACAATCCAACAATACCATTAGTGTTTGTATCTAGACATCTCAACAATACCATTAGTGCTTGTAGTATCTAAACAACCCAACAATACCATTAGTGCTTGTATCTAAACAATCCAACAATACCATTAGTGTTTGTATCTAGACATCTCAACAATACCATTAATGCCTGTATCTATACATTTCAACAATACCATTAGTGTTTGTATTTAAACCCAACAATACCATTAGTGCTTGTATCTAGACATCTCAACAATACCATTAGTGCTTGTATCTAAACATACTGTTATCTAAACATCTCAACAATACCATTAGTGCTTGTAGTATCTAAACAATCATACAATACCATTAGTGCTTGAATCTACCCATCTCAACAATACCATTAGTTCTTGTATTGACATCTCAACAATACCATTAGTGCGTGTAGTATCTAAACAATCCTACAATACCATTAGTGCTTGTATCTAGACATCTCAACAATACCATTAGTGCTTGTAGTATACAAACACATCAACAATACCATTAGTGTTTGTAACTAAACAACCCAACAATACCATTAGTGCTTGTATCTAAACATCTCAACAATATCATTAGTGTTTGTATCTATACATCACAACAATACCATTAGTGTTTGTATCTATACATCTCAACAATACCATTAGTGTTTGTATATAGACATCTCAACAATACCATTAGTGCTTGTATTTAAACATCTCGACACTACCATTAGTGCTTGTATCTAAACAACCTAACAATACAATTAATGATTGTTTCTAAACAACCCAACAATACCATTAGTGCTTGTATCTAAACAACCCAACAATACCATTAGTGCTTGTATCTAAACATGCTAAACATCTCAACATAGCAGTGTTTTTTTTAATGTGCATTAATGGAATTTGTGGCTATCAGTTAATTAAATTATATATCTTAACAAAACATAATAGGAAGAATGAATTCTAAATATATGTTTTATAATTCATCTAAAGATAGTTGATAGCATGAGAAACCACAATGAACAAAAAAATGTGTGCTCAGGTGAGGGTTGATACAGGGGCGTATCTACAAATGCATGTTGGGGATAGGAGCACCTTAGATTAAACCCTCGCTTTTATTGACTGCCAAAGGGCAATGGAAATGGGGGAATTGGATGTGGAGGGGGCCATATCGTTTTCAATGACTCGACAGCAATTAGTTCCCATAAGTGAAAAAGAGCTGGATATGAATCGTTTGCCTATACTCCACATGTTAATGTAGTTAAAACTTTTCTCAGAAACGATACAACAAACCACTTCATACGCTCTCTATTATTGTAAAGGTATACTAGAACTAACCATATGCTGCTAATGGTTTTTCTATTACATTTTTTGTAAGACATAAAAATCAGCTTCAATATAATGCTATCAATGCCTTTATTTCATTCAATTTATCATTGGAACTTTTTATTAATAGTTTCTCGCTTAGGTGAGACAATAATTAATCCGAGGGAGACATGTCCTCCCTGGTAGATGTAACCTTGAATTGAGCTGTAGTCTTTCAGGCCAGTCAAGTATGGTAGCACACACAAAACCGTGTAGTAGATCATTTGTTTATACAAACTTTAGGATTTTTTATTTTTGCTGGCACAGCATCTTACTACCTGTTTGAATTATACACCAATATACTAATTACAGTAATGTGTTAGGCCTAACCTAGCTTAAAGAAAATTGACCATTACCTCTTTGTTCAATGGCAGTAATGTAAAGTATGAATTGTGTTCGTCTTTTCATTGTAATGTGTTAGGGAGATTTAGGGTTGAATTTAGAGGAAGTGTACCCATATTTATGTGGAGGGAGAGTGGAAAACTATTTAGGAAAAACCAGCCTCAGTATACCCGAACAGGATTGAACCTCGTTCTCCCTTTCTGCAGCAGTCTAGTCTATTGGGAGAGTGATACCTTAAAGCTTAGACCACCAAAGCAAATCTTAGGAATATTGAGTGGAATATTATACAGGTATTTGAATCAATCGGATTCATTGGATAAGACAAATCTAACTAATCTAACTAATGATGTAACTCTCCCATAGTCTGTATTTATATATTTTATGTAACCTATTATTATAAACATTATAATTTTTCTTATTTTTGAATCAATAGGTGGTTTTATCTTTATTTATTTTTACTGGAGACCCGCATCAATAAGCAAGGGAGGTAAATGTCAGGCTCACCTTGTTTGATTTCCCAGTGACGGGAAGGTTGGGATTTGATTCTCGGCCGGGTGTAAAGACATTAGTTTTTCCTAAATGGTTTCTCACTTTCACTCCACACAATGGGTACATTTCCTATAAATTCTGCATTCCTCAATCCTAATCTCTACCCAATCTGTTTGATTAAAATGTGAACAGCCCAGATGGGTAGTAAGAAGCATGATTAAAAAACCCTCAGAGGATATCATTTTAACTTATTTACAATCCAGTGACCTTTTACTAGCCTTACTTACTTACTCTTTGGCACTAGGAGCTTGAAAGTTCATTGCCGCACTTACTAAAGTATGCCACCTATCCCTATCTTGAGTTGGCTCAATCAAATCCCCTCATTACACCCTATCACTTTAAGGTCCATTCTTATGTTATACTCCCATCTGAGTCTAGGTCTTCCCAATGGTCTCTGTCCATTGTGTTTGCCAGACGACACCCTGAATATGGTTCTAGATTTTCCCATTTGCTATGCATGTCCTGCCCACCATAATCTACGAGACTTGATTATCCCAAAAATGTATTGTAATGAGTACAGGATATGAAACTCATCATTATGTACTGTCCTCCACTCCTCAGTGGCCTTGACATCCTTTTTTTGGACCAAATATCTTCTTATGCATCCTATTTTTTATTTCATCATGTAAAGTAAGAGACCTCGTTTCTTACATTCCTTGACAGTAGGCGAGATGTCAACAATTTACTGACCACTAGAACTTATATTTTCCAAACAAACAAAGTTTAATCTTTTTACTTTCAGAACTAAAATATAACCTTAATATTTATTCATGTACATACCTCTTTCATCTTGTGTGAGCCCTGCTAACATCTGGTAGAAAATGTGATAGTTCTTCTCATTTGGGAGAGGTCTTATAACCCGAGTTTGATCCAAAAAATAGCAGTGGATTTTGGTTCGATACAGGGCACCATCTGTCACCTGCACCTCAATAAAGTGACCCTTTTAAAAGAGACAGACAAACAAATAATTTTATATTTTGTTATAACTATTATTATAATTATTAATAGGCCAATGATTTCATACTTTATTGTAGTTGCATGTAAATACTATTGTTAAAATTAAAACAGGAGCAAATCCATTTGTGCTGTACAGTGATGCGCAAGTTGATTAAAAATCTAGTGTCACTGAAGGGAGCTCAAGACTTATCCAACCTTTAAGGTACATGGCTCTCCCCAAGATTTATTTTTTTTAACAATCAGCACTTCCGAGAAGTGTTTTATAAAAGGTTCTTCTAGTTTTTCCTCCCACCTTTACAACTTTTTTCTCCTTTAAATGGTTTCCTAAAATCCTTGTCACCCCCCTTCAAACCTATTTATAAGGGCTGTGACCTCAACAATTTGACCCAGGTATCACTGTGTTAGTAGTATTTCAGGATTAAACCAAGTATTTGGTCATTGAAATGTATTTATTTTGATTTTGCTATAGTATTCCCGGCCAGTCACCAGGGGTTTGACATTTATGTTAAAACTGTCTATGGTGATACAGGCTGTATATTCTTGGAAGACTTCTATTAGAAAGTAATACTAACCAGAAAATCTTGTTAGATAAAATAATCAATGTGAAATGCACCTAAATTATTCAATAAAGCTTTGTTACATACTATTCGACTAGATTCTGAGTTAGTGGCTGTTTTGGCACTGCCGAGAGAACGCAGGACGGTGAACGCAGCTGCGAGGTGTTTGAAAGCATCAGTCTCCGGTCCACCCCCTGCCACATCGAACAGTTGGCGCAACAATAACATAGACGCATATGTCTTTCCTGAGCCACTTGTACCTGTGGAAACAAATTACACTAAATAAAGACTGGGTCGAATCAACTATTTAACAAATCTAAATCTTGAATCAGAATATTAAAAAAACATAGTAAACATAAGAAGTTTATTTTTCTATGTTAATCCTTAATTTTCTATAGGAAATAGAAATAGAATGTTAACGTTTTTTGTTATAATTTGTTCTCTAAAACATTCATAAATTCGGTTAAGTGGTAAATGAATGGTCTAAGGTAAGGGACAACAACCTATTCAATATCGTGATCTATAAGGGGTTTAAAAAAATTGGTGGGTCAGTTTAAAAAAAAATTGAGGAAAACATTTCAACTGTGTGTGCGTGTGTGTGTGTGTGTGTGTGTATCATATAGTAATAGCAGTATATATATTATATAGTAATTACTAATTATTTATTAGTCTATTTTTATGAACACGAATGTTTGATTGTTTGTTTGCTAAATATTATGCGGGCTAGATAAAATTAGTTGGATGGCCAAATTCGAGCCGCGGACCATAGGTTGCCGAGCGCTGGTTTAAGGTATGGTTTATAAGTTTCTACCATAAATATATTGAGCTAAAACATCAATACAAGTGGTTCAAAACAAATTCCAAACAAAAATTTGTAAATACATATTGGCTAAATATATTTTTTCATATTTTGAATCTGATATTTTCTCGACTCTTTGAATCTTGTATGTATATTTAAGGATTTGAGGATTCAAAGGCCTTATCCCTTAAAAATTTTCACACATTTAGCTGTATTATACTGTCAAGATTGTAATTGTAAATATTGTACCCTGCCTCTATCTATTCTACCAACCACACACATTGTCCAATATACAAAGTAGTAAATATCTATGCCTATTGCTTTACTATAAAAAAATCCATGAGGGGCAACTTGCAATACGGCCTCATCAGTTTGAGGCCCAGCCTAGTGCCACCACCAATCTCATATTTTGAGGGATCGTCCTGTATTTCATGGGGTTGGTTATTGATCGTCCTCATGAAAGAAAGCTTTGAGGATGAAAAAATCCCGTTAATATTTCAAAATATTAACATTAATTCAAATGTCAAATGTTATTGGCAAATATTTTTAGCAACTACAATCTTTACACACTCATACAAATTACCATAAAAAAAACTTGAAAGTACCTTTAGGAGGTATCCAATGTTTAAAAGTAATTTTGGGGCAGAGACCCCTTGACGCCACCACTGGAAATGACCCTCAACTTATTTTGGGAGAGATGGCAGCCCTATAGCCTCACCAAAAAACACTATGAATCACTACTGATATAAAATGTTTAGAAAGTCAAAATAAATATTTAGTTAATATTATGAAAATCAAGCTTCAAAAAACAATGGTCAAGTTTTTTTTTAAACTACCTCTCATTTGTCTGTGTTATATTTTCATGCAGGAGATGTGACCGACCTGAGAGGATGATGGCCTGGGGGTATCCAGTCTCTGACTGTTGTCGTACAGCCTCTTGAACTACCTTGAGGAGTTTGGGGCTCAACGCCACCCCACGGGTACTCGTCAGGGTTAGCGGGTTACCCACGTCATGGTATGGGTTTACCGACAACAAGATCGGACCAACATTGGTCTAAAAAAAGAAAGTCACACTCAAATTAACACAACTTAAATTGTTTGTACCCATATTTTCGTATTTAAGTTGATGTTGTGTTCCATAAGTGTCTTTAAAATGTTTACATAACTTAAAAAGATGTACAGTCCATTTACACTAAAGGTAACAGTCTTATCTTGAATTTCTACAATATGGCCCTATCTTACAAGCTGTAACCAAGTGAGACAAGAAAAAGTAGCTTGCTACCTCTCAGGGTAAAGGAAGGGTTTCTTATTGCATGCTCATTATAAAAAACATGGATACTTTGTGGAAAAACTTAATCTTCCCTTACAGCTCATTTTGAGACAATGAGGTCCACAAATCATTTAGTTCTGACAGATGCACTCTTACTGGTGCCAACAGAATTACATATTAGAATAACTATGCATGGTGCCCAATGTACGAGGGGATGATAAGGGCGATCGCCCCGGTAACCCTCATAGGCAGGGACCCCCAGAAACCCACACAAGAAACAAAACACTAACTATAAGTTCCCATTGTATATGCCTTCTTGTTGTGTGCCTACAATAATGTTTTTCGAACATGAAATAATTAGGTAAACATAGATTGATGGGTGTGCAGCTTAAATTGAAAATAAAAATCCTGCTGAGGCTTGAAAAGTTTACAACTTGAAAAGTCCCCAATGATCATTCAGTTATCAAACCAGTTTCTTAATTTTCACCTTTCCTCAGACAAGCTACGATATAATTAACATAGAATTATGAGGGGCCCCCAAACTGCATGCCAATTTGAGGACCCCACATACGTGAATCCAGCAGTGACTATGCATAAAACACTTTATACCAATATATTTTATTCTTGGTGAGGCATATCTATCTCCTTCAAATATTTGGTTACATTGGAATCATAAATACTGTACCATGATTTTACTGATTTTAAATGCAAGTAGATTCTTAATTTGTCATGTAAAAACCATGTAACAAATCCAAAATATATGTCTAAGAGCATTTTTTTAGGCTAAGTTAAATATAATTTTTTAAACTACACATTAAAATTAGAAGGATTATTAAAGTTAGTGTATAAAAGTTATTTTTTAATTTTAAATTTGAGTTGTGATACTAGAGATTATAATATGCACTTATACTCAAACAAATATAGCACTGTAGCATTACTAACAAGTATGAAATAAGAATAGCTTTTACAAATACAAGAGTGTTATTGTCTTCATACTTTAAACACATCTATATTTCATCCCAATCATACACAAAAGGTGTGCATCCTATTCCAGTAAGCGATGTTGATTTGAAACATATTGAATTGGTATTATTCCATAAATAAAATAAACATTTATATTTCAAGAAAAGTGGTAGATTGATTTTTTTTTAAATTATATATGATATGAAATATATATAAACTGAAAATTATTCCAATCATAATAATGTACTTATGTTAACAGGCTAGGGGTAATTTAGTGAAAGATGAGAATGGTAATCTGATGGCAGACACAAGCGAGGTTTTGAGTAGATGGAGCAATCACTTCAGACATATTTTGAATGTTCATGAAGGATACGAATTGACTGAGGTTATCAAAATCCATACTGCTGAACTACTAACTAGTCCCAGAGCCAAGTATTAGTGAAGTCAAAGACGCTATTAAGAAGTTAGAGAATCATAATGCCCCATGAATAGATTCAATTCCAGCAGAGTTAATAAAGGTAGATGGTGAAGTGTTAGTAGTAATATAAATTCCTAAACTATTATGTTCCATATGGAACCATGATGTATTACCATGAGAATGAAAGGAAAATATAATAATACCCCTTTTAAAAAAGGGAGATAAAACAGAGTGTAATGACTATAAAGGTATCCCACTACTGCCAACATGCTATACAATTTTACCTGACCTATTTTTAATGAGCTTGACACCATATGCTGAGAAAATAATTGGGGATCACCAGTCTGGATTTCAATTAAATAGATCAACAACAAATCAAATTTTACTATTCGGAAAATATTAGAAAAAAATTGGCAGTATAACATGACAGTACATCAGTTATACATATATTTTTAAATGTCGTATGATTCAGTTAAAAGAAACAAATTATTTAAATTTTAGTTCAGTTTGGGATACCCAGAAAACTTGGCAAGCTAAATGAAGTATGTTTGATTGATATGGATGGCAGGGTACGGGTTGTATGTCACTTATCGGATACTTTCGAAATTCATAATGTGTTGAAACGTTACTTTTAAATCTAGTCTTAGAGTATGCTATTAGGGCAATGCAAGAGCGTAGGGAAGGGTTGACATTAAACTGTACAATGCAGTTATTAGTTATTAGGGGATGATTTGGTTTGGTTGGGCAAAACTAAGAAAGCTGTTACAAGAAATGTAGAAGTGAATGGTGAAAAGAATGAATATGTGATCACACAAAGAACATGGATTTGGAACGATAATTCAGAGATTACTGCAAACAACATATCAGTTAATTAGTTTAAATATTTAGGAACAATTTTAAATAGCAATAACAACAAAACAAGAGTTTTACCGGTTGTTTTCTATGATTGTGAAATATGGTATCTTACCTTTGGTCCAAAAAGGGATGAAGATACTGAGGTTTAGAGTAGGTTACATAATGATGAGTTACATATACCCAGTATTCATCACAAGACATTGTTATGATAGTTAAATCTCACAGATTATGGTGGGCAGGAGAAGCAGATTGAATGAAAGAATCTAGAACTGTGTTCAGGGTATTGACTGGAAAACCCAATGGAAATAGACCATTGGGAAGACCTAGATAGAGATAAAAGGAAAACATTAGAATTGACCTTAAAGATATAGAGTGTGATAAGGTGGACTGGATAGAATTAGCTAAAGATTGGGATAGTGGCGTACTTTTGTGAGTGTGGCAATGAACTTTCGAGTTCCTACCGGGTAATGCATAAAGTAAGGAAGTAATAACATTTGGGTTAATGTTCCTTAAAATCCCATTAAAAGACAAGTTATTACGTATATATAGATGACACACACTCTTAGAAGCATATATCTATGCTAATTAAACAGGAAATTAGATACACAACTAAGACGGGCTCTTAAAAACCTCTGTTTGGTTTACATTTACATAGTTTTCCTTTTTAAAATACATTAAACATGTTCTTTCTTTCAACCTTTCATCCCTTCCCTAAGGCTGTGTAAAATATATTGACAAATTCTGGTAATTTGTGATTGAAAATTCAATTTCAAACAAAAAAAGGAAAAAATAATCTACTAGTAATAGTTAAAGTTTTAAGATACCTTCTTTTAGAAGTATCCCAAATTTTGGTGAACTTGTCACAGTCAAAAGTAGTAAATGCAAATAAAGACTAGACTAGGGGCCATGTCGGCGAACCAAGTAGTATTTTTTTGTTTTATTTATTTATTATTTTTATTTTACTCAATCTTGGAATGGAATGAGGAGGCTAAAGGGTCAGTAGCTTGCGCTGCATACATTAAAACCGGTTTTACCTGGCCAAAGAAATGTATGCTGTATAGAGTGTTCCAAAATATTGTTTTTGTGCTGATAGTGAAATTAACCACAGTAAGTACAGTCCGCTTTGGCCGAGTCTGGCTGCTCTTGATATTAGTTCCTTGATAGAAAAATTCTTTTGGGTAATATTTAGCTAAGAATATATTATATTTTATTTAAAAAGTTTGAGCACATTTTGCATAGACAGTGGGTGGGCAGACGGGCTAAAGCGTTAGTCTTGTCCTAACTGATATGCAGGTCATGGGTGTGGCTGAGGTTCAAACCCCAGCCAGGTGTACCGAGGTATTTTTTCCTAAATGGTTTCCTATAGTCTATACCAATCAATGTAGGTACACTTTCTCTCAATATTAGCTTACTCATCTTTATTATATTTGTCTAAATATGTGTTCAGCCCGTATGGATGGTAAGAAGGGGTGCACCAAAAAACCTGGCAGAATCGCCCACAAAGCTTGTGTGTCGTCTAGCCCTGATTTTAAAAGCTGGTGTCAAAACCCGAGTATGTGTACTGAGGTGTTTTTACCAGAATTAAATAAATAAAAGTCTAATTATTACTAATGGAAGTATTTAGTGTGCATTTTCTGAACCAACTTATTATACCAGCATATGACTTAGAAACTAACTTAAATCAAAAACAGACATAAAACCCAGCACCCAACCGTTAATTCCTTACTGTGAAACAGGAATCAATGATACAGTTTTCAACCATTCATTGAATAGAACTCGGGGCCCCTTGACTCAGTAGGCAGACACGCTACCGACTGAGCTAAGGTGTTAGACTAAGTTTGAATAAATACATCAACATTAGCGTGAAGGAATCCTGGTAAACTACAAGATTGAAAAACACAACCTACAGCACATTTGACTGGAACGTGTGTCCTGAGATGAGTTAAGGTACATGCACACTGAGGCGAGGAGAACGAGGCGCGGCGAAGAATTTTTTTTCCACCAGAGAAACTTGCATGTAATCAAATGGAAGCCCGCATACTGGGGCGACGCGCGCAGAGGAGAGGAGCCATCGCGATAAAAGTCTTGGGAGCAACCAGGCGACGTTTCTTCCCACCGCCTCTCCTCGTCTCGCAACGAGCCAAAATATGTGATCTTCGCCTCTCTTTGGTCACTTCCAGGTATTGTCGGGTGAAGTTTCGCAACGTTGTCGCTCGGTAGAGAATGAGTTATGTCACTCATGTGCTCGCATTTTAATTTAATTAACTAATGCAGTTATTTATTGTATGTTGTTGCTGCTTTCCGTCCCTTGGAGTTTTTATTTTAAAGGTATGTTATTCACATTTAAAAAATCAGTACCTATCAATAAACTAACTATAATATTATTTTATTATCAGAGATAATACGACAAGCTAGATTCCGGCCACAATCGTATGCCGAGACAATGTTTTTTTCGAGTTTTGTGCATGTAAACCCTGTGCCACGATGGCTTCTCCCCTGCTCGCCGCGTCTCAGTGTGCGTGTACCTTTATAGTATGATTGTAAGAAGTACAGTAGAAGTTAGTTACTTAAGTTACTAAAACAATTTTAATATATTTATACATCAAGTCATGTTATCTGCAGCTGTCACTTTTAATAAATACATTATCAATACCAATAAAATAACACAAATTAATAGAAAAATGTTTGCAATATTGGTCGCAAATAAATATGTTTGAATTTTCTCTACTGTTCTTTCAACCAAAATCAGGGTATACCTCTGCCGGCATCAGATCGGTTGTAAAGTTATTTCGTCAAGTCATCAAGATCTGTACTATGAAACATCCTTCCCTAGAGCAGTTACCACCTCTCAAGGTTATCCAATGTCAAGTTGTTTTTTTAGTGAGAGTTGATTGGATTTCTTAAAAAGAGATGTGCGACACTGAGCTTGTTCAACTAAACAACTTGCCGTGTCTAAGACTGCTAAAGAGTCGGTATTAGCCATAGGACCTCTGCAGGTTAAACAAGAGATCTTGTCCCAATAATAATTGGTAGCTTTAATGGTTCTATTCAGAATATAAGCTTGATCATCACATTTAATTTGGTTGGAAATTAATGAGAAATGGATTTTTAAAACTGATAACGCACATCTGAATATTTTACTGTTCATAAAGAGTGATGCTGTAATATAATGTCCCAATCTTTGATATCGTTAAATATTATAGAAACAACATATTTTATTATGAAACATAGTTCTTGATACTATTTTTAAATTGATTTGTTTGCTTTTTATTCTATTATACTTATAATTAAGACTATTCCAAACACTTCTAAGTAGTCAATTTTATTTATTTCATTTTCAATAACAAATTGACTATTGAAAATGAAACAGCATGTTATGAGACATATGTGTGTCTCAAAGTTGATCAATTAAAAGTGGTGTAGGAATGTTTTTGGGGGGTTGTTTTTACAAGTTTATTCTTATTTTTGATTGTTCCTAACAAATGTCAGCCAATCAGAAATGGAATGACTGAATAAAATAAAAGCCTGACAAGGTGGGTAAACCAAAGGCCGGCAACGGGTTGATCAACTGGTTAAATTCAGTCGACCCCTAAGTCTTTTAAACTAGAAAATATATCAAGTACTTTCAAAATAATAATATTTGAGTGTGACAAAAATAATCTTGATCGGCCAAAAAAAGTCATGTTATTAGAAAATTAAATAATTTAATATGAAAAATACATTTTATTTACTCTGTATTTTTTCTAGAAGGGCAGAGAGATAAGTATTTGAGCAAAGTTGATTTTAAGGAATAAATATGAAAGGTATGGACTAAAAAAAAGAAGCCAACGTCAGGAGGAGAAATGATGAGTGATTGCGGGACCTTTGATAAGTTTATAAGTCTATCTCGGGGGTGGGGGGTTGCAACCCCTGAGCTAAACTGTAGTAGGATTCTGGTGGGAAGAAAGGTTTATAAAATACAAACCTTTTTCTAGTCAACATTTTACTATATTGTTAGTTGGGTTTGCTTCCACTGTGTTTTAAAAAATTATACACATATATTAACTATGCTAGTAGGGACGAGGAAGGTAGAATTTTAGAGGAAATGTACTTGCATGTGTGTGGAGGAAGAGTAGGAAACCATTTAGGAAAAATCACTCCTGGTACATCCGACTGGAATCCGAACCTCGATCTCTCCGTCATCAACAATCCAATCTAACCCAATGAGTTACGCACTAGACCTAGGGATGTGAAAAAAGTATTGATACTTTACTAATATCGATATTTTCTTTTTGATACTAGTAATTTTTTACTCAATACTTTTTTTCCGGTACTTTTACTGATATTAGTACTCACACTCTGGTATCGGATCAGTATCGAAAGAAAGACATTTTTTGTTATCTTCACTCATGCTTGGATTAAATGTTTACTATGATTAAAGAAGGGTACAAAATAGATTGAAAAAATCTATTACTAATTATATTTATCTATTAAATAACTTTCCATCAGCTAATAGACATTTTGAAAGTTAATATGGCAAAACCTTTTATCATATCCATTATACAATACTATATCTATCATACCTTCCAAGATCCAACACACAACATAAACAGGATAGACCTAAATATACTACAATATGGTTAAATCTTTGCAACTGCTACTGTTATTATTATTATTATTATTATTATTATTATTATTATTATTATTATTATTATTATTATTATTATTATTATTATTAATGCAAAAGTTGAAATTTATTATTTGATAAAAAATATATATCTCCAGATTAAAATTTCAATACCGATATTTACTGTTATCAATAATTTTCTTTCAATACTAGTACAATATCGATAATATTCTTCCAATACCTTAAATGAGTACAATATCGATAATTTTCTTTCGATGCCACATCTCTACTTAGAACATGCAACCCCTGGTGTAAATATTAGTATATATTATAGGTATTGACATTGTATTCCAAAAATGACAGCTGCAGATCACATGACATGATGTATAAATCAGATCCTGTTCCTTCTACTGCGTTCCTACTGCACATCCTCTCGTTCCCACGAGTTTAATAGGCTATAACATATAATTGCCGGTGCGTGTATGTGGGGGAGGGGAGGAAGGAGGTAGTATTGGCTATCGACTCTCCCTCACACATGCATCAAGAAGGGGGGATGACGGGGTACGAGTAGGTGATGTTTATCGGATCCCACCCCCCACCTCATATCACTCTTTACGTGCATCTAAGAATAAGGTGCAATATAAATAAATGACTCACGAAGAAGTGCGACGCACAGAATCTGGCCTGCAGACACTTGAGTACGGCGTCCTCTGTGAGCGGCCCTGGAAGGTGGATGAGGTCCTCCAGTTCTGCGCAACCGACCGCTCGCATTGCCACCTGCTGCTGTTGCTGCTTGGGTTGCTCGTTCTTCTGGACGGCGCTCTTAAGCGTCACCGCTGTCGGCGGCGATGGGTCTGTCTGCACCGGTTGCTGCTGTTGTTGCTGGTGGTGGTGATGGAGGTGCTTCTTCTCCGACAGTCGGCACTTGGTGCTTATGATGGTGTCTGAAACAGGTACAAGGTCCCGGTCCGCTGAAGTATTATTTTTACCACCGCGTCTTACTACCCGTTCGGACTATACGCATACGTACTAATTACGCTAATATGTTAGGGATGAGGAAGGTTTGTGTTTAGAGTAAGTGTACCCGTATTTGTGTGGAGGGCGAGTGGAAACCATTCTCAGTACACAAGACCGGGATCCGAACCGCGATCTCCTCGTCATAAACAGTTCAGCCCAACACGAGAGTGACGCCCTAGTCCAGAGGTATAGGTAGGGCATTCAAGATAGAAGTGGTGGTGATAGCTAGCAAAAGTTACTAGATCTACTCCCATGTATACATTCGCCAAATCATATGATCTGCAAGACCACGTGTTGAGTTGTCACTTTTAGCAGTCAAAGCTTTCCCAACAAACAATATGCTAGTCGTAATTTTTTTCTGTTAACAGGTTTTACATTAAGGAAATATGAACGTATGAAAATAATCGTTTGAATTTTTCAATTTTGTTGAACCGGCGTCTGCAGTCCACTTGATAATGCTTTTCAAACGAGAGCTTTTAAAGGTCTGCGTTCTCTTCACAAATTAACAGGCTGAATTAGACGAAACGAAGGTCGTTGATGACGTCATACCAAAGGTGTTTGGTTGTGTTTATGCGAATCTGTTTACAAAATAAAAACGTTTAGTTTTGAAAATAATATTTTGTATGGCTCTTTTTCTTCTTCTAAGTTATAAAAATATACTTATTTGTTGGGGATGGCCCGTTATAAGAATATTGATGTGTGAATATAATGTTTTTATTTTGTACTTACATATTTTGATCTTTTATTAAGTTCCAAAAAATCCAATTATACAGTAATGCTAGGGAAGTATTGTTGGACCCGTTTATTAAGGTGCGGCCGAAGGGAGCACAAGTATTTTTACAGTTTTTATAGAAATGATATTTTTTGGCCAAAATAAATCAAATATTTCTCCAGTAGCAACAAAGAGTTTAGTTTTCTCCACATGCTAATATCAACAGATCTTGAATATCTGTCAAGGGTGTCCTGGAATTTTGTCAAAACTTTTTCTCTTTATTTAAAAAGTTTTGACAAAATTCCAGGACACCCTTGACAGATATTCAAGCTCTGTTGATATTAGAATGTGTAGAAAACTAAACTCTATGTTGCTACTGGAGAAATATTTTATTTATTTTAGCCAACAAAATTTAATGCTATAAAAACGGTCAAATTACTCGCGCTCCCTTCGGCCGCACCTTAACACTTTTGATTGATAATAATATAATAATACTAAGAACATAATAATTATTTCCACATAGTGACTTTCAACCAATGTTTGCAATAAAAGATCTTATTTCAGCTGCCTTTACTTTATTTATATCCAAAGTATATGATAGCGTGGATATAAATAAAGTTTTGATAGCGATGAAGGAAGCCGAAGTGGAAAGAGGAGTTGTAATGAGAATGAAAAGCATGTATAAAGATAACATGAGCTGTGTTAGGACGGAGGATGGGAAAACCGAGTGGTTCCAAATAAAAAGTGGGGTGAAGCAGGGGAGTTCCTTCTCACCACTAACATTTGTAATTAATGACAAAAGAAATGGTCATGAATAAAGTGGCAGGAAAACTCGGGGAGGTAAGCCATGATTTTCGCTGATGAATAGGACAGCAGGGAGAGTTTTTCTGTGTAAGAGATCTGCTATGAAGAAGAGAAGTGTCCTTGAAGTGTAAGGAAGTGTTGTACAGGGCATACTTTGTACCCATGGTGACATATGCAGTATAAACATGGATATTGAATGTAAGAGAGAATAGGAAAGTGTAGGCTAAGAGAATTAAGTTTGTGAGGAGCATGCTAGCTAGCTCTCACGAGGAGAAACAGGTTAAGGAATGTAACTATTCGAGAAAGAGTGGTAGTAAGGTATAGGGAGTGCATGAGAAAGTAGAAAGCAATAGATTGAGATGGTATAGGCATATAATAAGGATGGAGAAGGATAGGATGCCAAAGAAAATGATGGAAATGGACTATGTAGGGAGAAGACCGCAAAGATGGCCAAGAAAGAGATGGAAGGAGAAGATAAAAGAAAGTGTACAAGTGAGAGGGAAAGAATGGAAGCAATTAAAGGAGGAATAATGGTGGAAGGATACAGGAAGATGAAGGCATTTTACTAAACTGACCAGGCCACAGGCTGGAAACAGTTGATGATGATGATGATGATGATGATGATGTTAGCTGTCAGTTAGTACAACCGTGAATTGACTCTAGATTGGACAGTTATGGACTAACCTAAACTAACATAACCTAACCTTGCTCCTCTCTCACCAGGAATCAATTATTTTACTTCAGACATATTGTACGAGAGTAGCTAGCTTTAAGCTGGATGGCTTATCCTGAACTAAGTCTTCTGTCGATTTATGTATTAATTTCCAATTTACACTATACCATTTAATCCTACCCGGCCTAGTTATGAAATGACCAATAAACCTGTTTACAATTCCTTCGAGTCGAATCGACAGTATCCAATCAATTAATATCTTACCGGTACATAAAAGGTGTCCAATCCTCCACCTCCACCACCCAAACCCAACATATAATGTATGTATCACACAAAAAAACATATTAACTCGTAATTTGTCTATCGTGAACCAATCTTAATTTGATGTTATTTGTTTATATAAGGCGGATTTATTCCTTTAGACCATCCTTGAATTACGTGAGGTTTTTGTTGGGAGGAAGGGGGGGTGGATTCAGTATTTTCTTACGTTTTTTTAGGAGGGGGAAGGGGGATCATAATCCATCTTAAGTAATGTTTTTTAATCATTGCTTATGGTGAGACAAAATCTATTATTTTTAAGAAAATAAATATATTAACTATAAAAGTTCACTTGAATTTCATTTAATTACTGCGGCTAAAGTATTCTAAATTTTCATATCACTTGCCTTGTTAACAATATTTTATGTCTACATATGACCAAACGATTAAAATAATCTAACTGACCAAATCGTAAAGAAAAAAATACTTGATTGAAGGGTAGGTAATGGGATAAGACGGAAAATCTTACAATCGCTTACGTGGCAGGAGGGTGGAAAGGGGGGGGGGGGG
>CABFWB010000010.1:694524-722987 GCA_902151455.1 Timema bartmani
TTCAAAAATTTCAATTTCAAAATTCTTTGAGGCATAATATTGGCCTAAATTACTGTGGTTAACTATCACATTACTCTACATAACCATATGTTTTCATAACAGCTGTCCCAAGTGACAGTGGCAGATATCAGCTGTTGGCGTAGTGATATTTTAGGGACTATTTTTTAGTTACTTTTTGAGCTGTCATCCAAGTAAACTTAGGTCGTGAATGGCGTATAGACCATGAAACTACCGATGCGGATTATTTGTATTTAACTACTTATATTTAGAGAATCGCTGCTGTTTGAAAAAAATTTTAATATTTGAAAAAAGGTAGGTGTTTAAAAATATACATAAAAACGCTTATTATTATAATCATATTCAAACAATGTTAGTTAATATTTTAGTTAGTATCACCGTGGACGAAAATTAAATAATAATTCCCGAACTGAAGCGTGGCGTAAAAAAATCCACTAAACAAAATTTTAATAAGAATGTTTATTTTTATCATTTAGAGAAAGTAAAAGGCAAAAAACTTAATAACCTGTGTTCCAAAAACGATTAGGTTATAACATTAGTATCTTGTCGATAGATTGTTTTAAATATATTTTGCTACTTAGTATTCATTAGTATTAAATAAAGATGCATTTCAAATGAAAGTAAACTGAAAATATATTTATATTTTAGCCTTTTTAAATTAATTGTAATAACAAAAATCGATTAAAATTAACCAAAAAATAAGGCTTCGATTTGTCACAGAAATTGGAAAAGGCACAAAACATTCAAAACAAAAAATTGACTATGAAATCAAATTGTTAGTTATTTATATTTTTATGTCACATTTGAATCTTTGTGAAGAATTATTTTTTAAGAATTGTATATAAAAATTTAAAGCAAAAATTTGATTTTACGAGATTTATTATTCAGAACGTTTACTAATGTTGTCCTATTCTTATAGGAACTAACAATTATGACAATTACAAAAGTTAACCATTTTCGTAAATACCTGTAGCTATCACTTTTGACAGAAATAGCAATACATATAAAATATTACTAATAATAAAGCAACATGTTTTCAACGTTGACAGCAAAAAAAGTATTTTCTAAAATATTTAGAATCAAATAAATTAACTTTAATAAATAAGAAAAAAATTATTAAAAAGCTATTTATGTCACGTTAAACGAGTAGCTTTCCCAGCCTTGGCCTACTTTTCGTATACAGCTGTGTGCCTTAACAGCTCAAGGTCAGCCGTTTATTGCAATTGAAACGATAATGTTTGTTGATTTGAAAAGTTGACGGACAGTAGGCCTACTTCTGCAAAGTATTACTGTAGCGGTACTTGTGTTAGCGAATGTATACAAATTCGATTGTGGTAGTATTAAAGTCTTAAATCCACTAATAACCCTTTAATAATTTTTTTAAATTTTTTTTGGTGTACCGGATTAATGGGTAGGAGGACTAAAGAAGAATGTATATGAAATGCAGCCGTGTTTGCACTTTGGAAAAGTGTGAAATAGTTTAGAAAAAAAATACTCCAAGAGTTTGTAGACTAAAACCGGTCGGGATTCGAATCCCAAGCCTCCCATTACAAGATAAGCAGACCAGACGATATTGTCACCTTGAGCAGTGTGCCCAAAAATGTAGGTAGACCTTTTGTTGATGTGCCTCAACACTCCAATAATAGTTAAATATTTAAAAATTGCAGTATTCATAGTGGGTTAAATTATGTGTTAAATTTTTAGCAACAATTTTAAAAAGATATATATATATATATATACACTATATAAAGAATCTTGGCTTCAGCTGGGGGCTGGATTGTTGAGTCGCTCGCTGTGTTCTAAGAGTTCACAAATCACGCTTTTGAATGTTGGTACTTTCGTTCAATTCTCGCTGGTTTACAGACACCGGTTTACCTGTATTGGTGAGCGCAATGGACTATGTCTGATTTAGTCTGGTTTGCCGGTGACGGGGAGGACAGGGTTCAAATCCCAACTGGGTGTAGTTGTGTTTTTTTCCTGGATGGCTTTCCATTCTACCTACACACAAATGCAGGTACAGTTATTCTATATTCTACCTTCCTCATCCCTAATAAATAGCGACAGGTAGTATACACGGATAAAAAATATACGAGAAGAACTAGTAAATACTTATAAGAGTGAACTTAGAATGTATACAATGTGCATCATTTATAGATTTTGTTTTGGTCTCGGTAAATTTGGCGATACGCCACTCTTGCTCGATGAACACACTCGATTTCTTGAAGCCAAGTTCAAGGTTAATTCAGTACTTTGATCAAAGATCGAACTGTGCCTTGTCATGATCCTAGCTCCATCCATTCCTCAACATCGCGACCCTGAACAGTGAGCTTAGGTTGGCGTTCAGCACAATACTGTTTCTGTATAGTCGGATCGTCATAGAAATAACCTGCTAGTAGGTATAGTTTTAAATGTAAAGTAGCCAACCTCGAGTGAATAAACCACCAGATAGCACCAAACCTATACAGGTGATACAGATCGAAGGTGGCGTCGCATCTTGGTGTGGGTTTTTTTTGTCTACTTTAAAAAAATAGAGCTGAGACCAGCGAAGCAATTTTGTCATGTTTAAAATAATACAATAAAAGTGAAACATAATTATTTAAAATTTAAAAACAAACTATTTATCTTATATAAATTTCGAAGTTGTCAACTTGAGAATGCCGGAAACCTCACTTAGATGCAATTTCTGATTCGAGCGTAATCGTGTAACTAATTTTAAGGTTAGTCGGCCGTGTGAATAACTCTTCTTAGCGGGGCGATTCACCACTAGTGGGCCATTTATAAAACATAGTGACATAGTTTTTTGTTAGTAATAAGATAAGAAATAATGACTACGCATAATTGTTTAAATAGTCCAGTGTCGTAAAAAGTAAAAAGGCTATAAAAAGCAAATAAAAGTTATAGCCTGAGTTTAGAGAAAATACCAAGAATAGAGTTTAAAAAAATAATAATGTAATTTTAAAAAGAGTATAATTTTGTTCTGAAGTGCGTTGTCCTTTTTTTAAAGGAAAATTAGTATTTGATTCGTTTTTAATAAAATTAAGTTTTAAAATAAATCTACTTTGTTGAAGTGCGCCTTTAAGGTTGCCATTAATCTTGCAACCGTCGAAATCAACACAGACGCCATCTGTCAAAAGTGACATCTGGGTTAGCGTCTGACTACAGTACATTTAGTACCTTGATGAATAGTCATAAGGGTGACCTGGCTGTCTAGGAGTAAGGTGTCAGACTTCTGTGCTGGGGGTTCGGGGCTCAATCCTCGGTCCCGGCACAGATTTATCTGATTGCCAAACCCTTCCTTCACCTCTGACCAGACGTGTATTAATCACAACTTGTGAATGTGAGGAATGCCAGGCCTCAACCGTGGTTCGGATTCCACGTTAAACTGTAGGTACTCCATTTTATCACACAATCACCCTACCATTGCACAATTTGGTTTCACACCACGTGAATAAATGGGCGAAACANAAAAACATACTCGCTTAGAATTAAACACTGAAAGCTCAAAAGCTGATTAAAGTTGATAGCTTTCTCTAGTAAACCTTTAACTAGAAAGATGAGTAAGGCTTCGTTCTATAGAACTTGTCCCAGTAGAAAGTTTTGAATACGTTTTGACGCGATAATCTGCAACCATCACTGCAACGATCAACTAGTACAATATAAACTAGGAATGTTAATATAAGAAGGTATGGAGGAATAGTTTTTAGAATAAGTGTATCCGCATTATGGCGGGGAGAGGATGAGAAAGCCGCGGCAATAAATCTAATGTGGAAATGAACCCGGCCGGAATCCAAGCCTTGACTAATATAATCAACAGTGACCTTGTGCAGTGAAATGCCAACGACTTACACCACGCAGCCACCGATGCGAGGGAGACTTTGTATAAGCAAGAATAAAACTATGTAAATTGCTTCAAATAAAACTAAGCCCGATGCAGAGAAATGGGACCGACCATCGAGAACATATTATATAATCTCTCCATGCGCTCACATAAGTTGTTGCGGTCAGGAGGAGATTGCCTCACGTTCCGACGTACCACAGACGTATGATTGGTGGCAATTTAGTCCCAGATGTCATTACCGGGTTGGCTCGCACCCTGCGACGCGCGTAGGGTATTCTACGCGCCAGAATCAAGTCCTGCCCCGGGGTAGCGTTCGGAGGAGCATGGTCGAGTCGTCAGTCATGGTACTAAGAATATAATGCATGGTCGGCAGTAGGGACGACCGAAACCCAGACTTACTGAGCATTTATTTCAAGGTAGCTGAGGTAGTGCCAATCAGATGTGCTTAGATTAAATATCGATAAAACCTTTAACAGTTCACAAGTTTCGTGTTTACTATAGTGAATACAAAACGATTTTCTATTAAGCTACACATATATGGATGGAATCGTAAACATGGTTTGAAAGTTGATATTTTCCACTCAGATAAGTACAAAGATCTACCTACATATTTTGGTTATCATTAAGATCTAAATGCCCAAGAAACAAAATACAACTGTATAGGAGCGTAGAATGGATCTTTGTGAATCGATCATGTAACTTCCTTCTCTTTGTTCTCAAACTGACGGACAGCTCCACCCTGTAACGTTATAGACCCTCTTGGTTTCTGGAGCTAGTAATTTCTGATAGATTGTTCTAGCCCCTTAAATATCAACTGTTTTGCGTTACTTGGATTACCCATGGTGTCCGCAGCGGTGGCCGAGTGGCGTAGAGCATCAATTAGACTAATAATGCAATTAATCATGATTGGTTTGAACATTAGTCAGATTTTGGTTGGAATAACATTAGAAGCTAGTTACTAAGGTTTCTTAAAGTTTTAATATATTCATACATCAAGTCATGTTATCTGAAGGCGTCACTTTTGATAGATATTATCAATACCTATAGAATAACACAAATAACAAATGAAAATGTTATTAATGTTGGTCGCAATAAAATTTGTTTGAATTTTCTCTACTGTTCTTCCAACCAAAGTCAGGGTATAGATACCTAATCGCGGTGTTCCCTCACGGGGTAGGCAAGAAACTGTGCATGTAGCTCAAAAAACAACACCTTACTTAATCCATCATCACACCGAATCATGCATACTCTTTTATTCTTAAAACTCTTTATGTTTTTATTTTTTAAATAGAGATCAAGTGTGAAGTAGTCTTATTTTTTTTAATAGCCTTTTTTTCCCTTGCCTTCCAAGAGCTGCACTGAACATTAAAATAAGTCACTAAGGCAAGGAAAACCTTTAGGGCGCTATACTTTATACTGATCTCTGAACCATTAGTATCCTACCTACTATTCCTTGATGTACCTTACAGGTCTCGAACCAAAGATAATAAAAAGAACCAACACTTTTAATAAGCCTCCAAGCCATGGTTCGTTTTTTATTCGCGCGTTGAGGCCACATCGTGTTTATTCTTCATACTCTTGAAACGTATGGGAAATTATTCATAGCGTCTCCTGAATAGTAGTCTTTGAGCCAATTATAATCGATTACACCCCTTCCCCCTCCAAGATACACTTGGCCGCAACAGGAAATATCAGAATTACGATCTACTGCCAGTAAAGACTAACAGCTGTTTAAAGAATCTAGCCAATAAGACCAGTATGGTAAGGGTAACGTTTAAGAAACTGCACTAGCATTTGAATATAAAATTCAACTGTAGAAAAAAACTCTTTTGAAGGTCGCATTGTCTAAAGCGTCACTCTTGCAATATACTGAATTGCCGATGAAGGGAAGATCGGGGTTCGAATCCTGCTCGAGTGTGATAAAGTTGTTTTTTCCCCAAGAAAAAAAATTGCCGTCAACCCTTCATGAAATTTCGGGTTAGTTTGCTATAGATTATACCTTCATCAACTTTATCCCATTAGTTTAAATATGTGGATAGCCAGGGTAGTATGACCCGGTGATCACAAAATTCTGTAAAAAATCTGGGGGACACATGGCTGTCTTTCATGTCAGTCAGGCGTGCTAGCCGCACACCAAGCCATGCTCGGACTGTATATGCTCGCGGCGCTCCCCGCGGACAGTGTGCTGTTGTCCGTCACGCTCATGCAATGTAGTTATAAATTTTATTCACGCACTCGATCGAGGCCACTGATGAGCCGCTACCAGAGAGGTAAATTACTGCGCATGCGTAAGGAATATTAATGGCAGGGAAGGGAAACCCCCTCTCCCCTTTCCTTTATTCCCTCATCATAATGTTTTTATAAGTAGCTCGAGAAATAAACTAGATTAATTTTTCTGCTGTTCTAGTTGTTAGTTACAACTTTTGTGAGACATTACCCCTCTCCTCCCTCCGACAAGTAGGTCTTAAAGCATGTCATTAGTTCATTACCACAGTAGGTCTCCTCCACCCGTTTGACGCTGGCCAACGACTTTACCAGTAAGGGTGGTCAGACTAACGTCTTTGGCCAAGAATCTCTCGTTTTTAAAACAGGAGTACAACCCACAACAGTGATGACAAGCCAATATTTCAAGATTCGTTTGCTAGTAGTAATCATTTTAGGTCAGAAGTGACCAACTTGTCTTATTAATAAAAGAAGCAATGTTTCAAATAAAGCATAATTAATTAACTAATAAAGTTGTGAACGAGTGAGATATGAGTATCAAGTGTTGGGTGGTGTGTCTCAGATTAAGCTAAATTAAATTATATGTTCTGATAGTAAGTATTCCATGTTCAAAGAACGCAATTTATAGGCCTATTCAAGATGGTTTTTAAAAACTATCGAATAACATTATTACAGTGTGGGAAATGTTCTAAGTTGCAACAGTTTAAAACAATAGTGATAAAAGTGATCTGTTTTGTAATAATTACGCTAGTTGATTAAAAATTAGGAAGGTTGAATTTAGATTAAGTGTACCCGCATTTGCGTAGATATAGTGAGAAATCATTTAGGGAAAACCACCCTCAGTACACCCGACTGAGATCGAACCACGATCTCCCCAGCATCGGCAGTCTAGTCTATTGCGGAAGTAGCGCCTCAGTCAGGCCATGCAGCCACCGAAGCAAGTTAGATAACATTAAGGACGAGACCAAACGTGACATGGATTTAATAAAATGGTGGAAGTTTATACAAATTGAATTTTCTTAGGGGGGTAAATAATAATAATAATAATGTAGGATAATCCACCTCAAGCTCCCCTAAGCTCCAAAATTAACGTTTTCCTTTACTTTTAAATAAATAGTTGAAAAGTGTCCAATAAATATGGAAATAGAACTAATGCAATGCCACCCAAAGGATTCAGAAGGCCCGTAGAAATGGAATTTTGGGAGCCCTCTCTCTCACACACAAAACAACTAACTGAATTTCCGTGCTTTGTTAATTTTTTCATCAACACTACATTTAAACTATTTTCATGAAAAAAGATAAGCGTGCCCTTTCAGTTTTTAGCTACATTATTCTCTCTATTTAAAATGCTTAAGAGCCTTTGTGGTGTTGAAAAATCAATAATAAAAAAAGGAAAATAAAAGCCTTGAATGCATATTTGCTGTGACAATGGCAAGACTTGTCTATGTAAAAGATAAATGTTTGGGTCAACCTGCTACATTTTAACCCCTGACCCACCTCACTTTCTCCTCTAGGCGGCCACGAGCTCAAGAGCTATAGTTTAGCGTGCTAATGCCCTACTACCGAACTATATAGGTCCTGGTATCAATGTTCAACATTTAATATAAAAATATTCATGAACAGCTCATAATTTGTATCAAATGTTAGTTTTAATATATTAATTTATGTTCTAATGTTTTTAAAAAAATATTATTTGATTGCATAACCACTTCACTGGAAAATCACATTTTATGAAAATGAGAAACATGTAAAAAAAACGTAACTCTTGGGTGGTACAGTCTTAGAAAAGGATGTTATGAAAACAGCCTTTTTATTTTTCACTACACAATGAATTTTATCTCATACTCAAACACTGAAACCTGTTTTCTTTCCCTACGTAAGGAGCTTTTATAAAGTAAAGCTTAAGCCATTTTAGCTTTTTAAAAGATTTTTATTTTCTGTTGAAAATTCCTAGCTCTAAGAAGATTGTACTTGATTTAATTTACAGCTATAACATCCTTCCAATGTTATGATGGAATTTGACTCGTCCAGCACTGTTTTATTTCCCTTTCGTTAGTTAGTTTTCTTATGAGGTCATAATCCTTCTTAGCTGCTTAAATTTCTTCAACATATTTCCTTTGAGCATAAAAATAATTTACAGTAATTTTGCTAAGTTCATTAAGTTAATTGTTAATGATAGGGGAGAAGGTTGGAGTATATACCTGGTTATAATATGAAACAGGACTAATCTCTGCTGACAATTACTGCTAACTGCCCCTAACTGCAATAAACAATACTATTAGAGACCTTGCAGGCCACTAGAGTGTTAATGGCATCAAAAACACGTCGTGTACAGTGTGAATAGGAGATGTTATGTTTACTTTCCATTATAAGATTTTGATAAAATTAGCAACGTTGCCTACTTGGAGATTTCGAAGCAATTTGGCAAAGCGGATTGCATCTTAGCTTGGCGCAACTAAGCAGTCCAGGTACTATCACAATTAGACACCGTTGTACGAAGTAGAAAGAGAGGGAAGAAAACGAGCAGTTCTCCAAGCGAGTGCTCTTTTTTATCTACTGATAACACGTCTTCATCTCTTCCTCTGACGAGTTTACAGTTCCTATATTACTTCCACCTTGATAACATTGACTTGATTTTTAAAATCATCTTTTTCTTGTTTCCTATTCTAGATAGACATATGCTATCACGGACTTTTTTAGTCTACATACTGGCAAGAAGACTCCTACAGGCCATTTTTGTGATCAAACCAAATAGCCTAAGCTGTATAGGATTTATCTAATAATAGGTTTATAAAAAAACTACTTCAAGATAAAAATAATAATTTTGTGACACTGTAGAAGTATTTTTAGAATTATTTAAGAATTTATGGTTTTTGTTTCAACGTTAAACTCTTTGAAAAAATTGTCTTCGTATATTTAATGATAAATATAAAATCTTATATACAGTGTGTTGATTAGTCATAAGATTATACTAAACGTAGGTATTTTTAATTTTTTATCCTAATGGCTCTGAATTTTGTATATGAATATATTTTGTCAATACTTCTGACAGCTATTAGTGCAATTTTTACAATTAAATTGTTTTATTTTTGCCTGTTGTGAAGTGGTATAGCATTCAAACCCCCCTCCCTCCCCCACCTCCCCGCAAGAGCATGGTATCCATTATATTTTCTAACACACAATAACAAACCTCTGTCAAAATATGGCTAAATCAACTCTCACTTCTAGCTAAACATTTTATTTGGCTCATCAGATATACCAGAAAGTCACTGGTCATGCATGGCATGTTATAAGTGAATAAAAAAATGTAGATGGTTTTAAAAAAGTGACAAAATGTGAAAATTTTTCAATTAATAATATAACGGTAAAAATATTTTACTTATACTCCCAACACGTCTGTGTGGATTGTTTTCTTATTTTGTTATAAAAACAATTTATTTTAATACATTCTTAATATTTATAAAAATGTAGGCCTATACCTTGATGTGTGTTTAATGTATAAAAATAATTGGGCTGAAAACAGCTTCTTAATTGTTACAAATAAAAAAAACACTCGAGGTCCTATACAATTTCTGAAATGAGCAGTAAAACATTTTGGGCTCAATCCATATTAATTTTTTTTTTGTCTCAGTCCAAATTTCATACGTTGATCTAAATCGCGTGACTTGAGAAAAGTAGGTATAAATTGTGAAACTTCCTGTTCCAAAGTAATTTTCTACGTGTTGTTAATCCAGCCTATAGTGTCGGTTGGCAGATAGCCGCCTCGAATTAGTCAAATACCTTGGCATTTCTCACGCGGTGAAAATATTTATTAAAATAAATTCCACTCTGTCTCAAATTGGACCTAAAATTTTGTATTCGCAGCCGTAGCCCGCTTTTTACTTATTCCACATTCATTGGGGGGTAAGGGGGGATTTGTCCCGGCGGCCTGTCGAGTCGCCTGAGGGGGCACAAGTAGGTTGTCAGAAAGATTGATGAGAGCCCGCTCGGAATAATATAGTAAACTCGTTTGTAACGAGTGCCTCTAAACTTGGTCAACACTCTAAAGTAATTCTAAAAAATAGCTTTAGGTTAGTCCATTAACTACGTCACGCTAGTATTTTTTTGTTTTATGCCAAACCCCCCCACTTGTTACAATTCTGTGAACTACCCCTTTTATAATATTACGTCACAATATCACGTACCCCAACCCCCTTATTTAAATAGTATTGTGATCGCATGGTCTAAGGCACTACTCTTACAATAGACTAGACTGCCGAAGACCGGAGATCGGGACTCAATCCCGGTCAGGTGCACTGAGGGTGGTTTTTCCTTAATGATTTTCCACTCTCATGGGTGTACTTCCTCTAAATTCAACCTTCCTCATCCCTAGAACATTAGTGTAACTAGCACATGTGTGTACAACCCGAACGGGTAGTAAGACGAGGTGCTAAGAAAATAGTTTAATTAATTGTAGAGCCTATTTAAAATAAAACTTTTATTGAAACGTGTTCGCCAAGCTCGACGATCGAAGTTGATTCGATCGTTATTTGTTTATACGTGCGCGCAGTCCTGTTTATTACACAGACCGCTGCCCGATACGCTTGTGTAACGTGACGTCACGCATTATCTGACTCCCCTTCACACCCCTCATCACGTTTGTTCAGCCGAGCATTACTCCCCCTTACCCCTCTTTGGTATGCGTACGTAGCTTATGGACATCCCCTTACTTATAGCCTACTTCCATAGTTTTACTTTCTCGTAACCCCACTGAAAAGAGTAAGTATTGTGATCTAAAAAAAATATCTAAATCAAGATTTTGATGGATATCAACATTTCATGCATGACCCGCTAAGCCCAAAAAAGTGATTTTTCGTGATTCCGTCTGTTTGTATCTCAATTTATAGCATAAAACATTTTACCAATCGGGCTAGAACTTGGTCTCTAAGGTGTTCATAAAGTTCTGCAGAGGGATTTTTGGAATTATCCATCGAAATCTTAAATTAAAAGTAGTTTACTTAAGGGCAAAAGGAGAAGAAAATAATAATCATTTCCCGAAATCGGCTCAAACTATCTTTAGTAAAATTCGTATCTAGATACTGTTTAATATTACAAACAAAATTACGAATCTCATTTTTCCTGGAAAATTAATCATAGGGCACATTACATGAGTGGATATCTCCAATTTTGATCATATCTCCGCAACTCTTTGAGATACGTACTGCACTTTTGTAGGAATAGGCCTACTAAAAAAATACAAAATATATGAAATATGTATTTTGCCGTTATATTACTATATTCCTCACCCCTACCTTTTAAGATGAGCTATTAATAGTCTCCATTTTTTTTAAATGGTTGGACGAAAAGATTAATTTGGTACCAAGAATAACATTTTCAGTTAATAAGATAAACCCAAGAGCCGTACATATATTTTAAAATCAAGTTTTTACACTACGTGGATTCAAATTAGCGATTCCTGTAATCGGAATTCCTTACCACTATTCTACGACGACGGGAAATAAATAATTAAATATACAACGAAATTAACTACAACGCAGATTACTAATGCTATATAATAATTTAGTTCTAGAAAAGTTACACCAAACAAACCCCATATTGTTATTTTTTTCCCTCAGGTAAAACGACATTTTTATCTTACGGCTGGAATCGAATTTGTGACCTACATTTCAGTTAGATTAGATTAATACTCCATGTTCGCAAGGGCAAATCTAGATCTCTTGTAAAAAAGAGAGAGAGAGAGATAAAGACTCCGTTAGTAAATGTAGAGGAGGGTTAGACTGTCGTATTGTACGTATAGTCCATTCGCCATAGGAGTAGTCATGGCTGACATCTATCAAAAGTCACCAGATTTATTCTCATGTATCCATTCGCCAAACCATATGATTGATCTTCAAGACCATATGTTGTCACTCTTGGAAGTCAACACTTTCACAACAAACCATTTGTTTTTAATCAGGTTTTCCTTTTAACCGTTAATTCATCTCCTGTTAGCTGTAAGTTACAATCACTTCTATGTCGAATAGACTCTTATCATATTGTAAAAAGAGGTCTGTAATAGTAATTTATTGTAACAGGTTGTACAGGAGAGATATATCGCTTCCATGATTCACGTGGTATGAGGAAGTATAGACATGTTAATTGCATTCCATTGTAATTAAAACACGGTATGTGGTTTCATTAGCAAGTCAATTCAAATGTTTCTTAAACTAGCTTCGTTTTATGTTGCATCTGTTGTACATACATACACGAATCAACCGAACGGTTCGATTTATGTTCGATACACCCGCCTTTTTTTACTTGCTGGAGGACACTATGGAGAGAAAAAGACACTAACGCAAGATACTTGTACAGTGTAGTGTATATTTATTAATTAACGCAAGATACTTGTATAGTGTAGTGTATATTTATTAATTAACGCAAGATACTTGTATAGTGTAGTGTATATTTATTAATTAACGCAAGATACTTGTATAGTGTAGTGTATATTTATTAATTAACGCAAGATACTATGTATAGTGTAGTATATATTTATTAATTACCTGTTTGTAGTTTTTCATCCAAGTATTATAAAGATAAAAGACTCGTCTGAATAGTTTAATTCGTTCATTAAAAGCAATTTTCAATTTTTTTAAACCATGTGTATTGTAATTTCTTATTTATAAATACTTTGAAACTTCATAAACACGTACCGTACTGATTTTTAAGTATGAAAATAAACATTTTTTTATTATTAGAAATAATATTTACGTAAGTTTTTAAGTCTACCTCGGTGGTCTTGCGGTAAAGCGCTCGCCCCACGACCTGATGCTAGTGGGCTCAAATCCAGCCGGGGTCAACGGATTTTTCTTGAGCGATAAAAATCAGCAGCACAACTTCCTTCTGAGAGGAAGTATAAACGTCGGTCGCATGTCAGGCCCGGTGTCCACGAGCGACGTGCGTCATCTTTGCAGCCACGTCATGTGACGCTGCGTCACCGCTAAAAGCAGTTCACACAAGTGACGCTAAGTCGACGCCACGTCACAGCACCCGGAGCAGTGCACACTAGCGACTTGAGTTCATTTGGACGCAACTCTCGGCCTCTTATCAGTTTGAAGCCATGGCCGTGAGAAGTACACTCCGGGAGCGGTACACAACTCTTATATCCTGACATTAACTTATAAGTCATCTTAGTGATATCTGTAACAATAATGTCTAGGAATTTTGCCTAACATTGGGTCTCCACTCACTATCTTATAAGTTAACAGTGGTTGTGACATGTTTAAAGTATTTTATAAATTGTTATTGTCAAAATAAATGGTAGGTAGTAATGTAATTAGTTTTAATGCACTTTTACTATAATTTCCGGATAATCCGGGTAATCAAGATGACACATGGTCCCTGTTAGTCCTTATAAACGAGGTTCCAATGTATATAGAAAATATTTTTTCACAATTCATAAAAATTATTAGAAAAAAAATTGAGATAGAACTCGCCAAGTTGCTTTAACAGTATGGCTTCCATTTAATCAGTATTTGTATATAGCATATCTCCATCCATGCTGCTTGTTTTTTATTTATGCCGTGGTATCCTTCTAGGGATGACTTCTAAATGACAGGTCGATCCCACACCTCATTGATAAAAGGTTATGTGTCTATTTCGTCCTCCATTCTAACTGTACACTGATTATTGCCACAATGACGCGTACAGTTCATGTGCACTGCTCTATGTCTTCACAGGAACTGACAGAACGCTGAGCGGTAGCGTCACCGCCGCGTTTTGCAGAAACCCACGTCACTAGTTTTGACGCCAAATTGACGCCAGACCTCGCGTCCCATGTGAACTCCATCATTCGAATCAAAGTAATGCTGAGACGCAGCGTCGCATGACGTGACTGTAAAGATGAAGCACGTCATTCGTGGGCACCGAGCCTCAATTGTCGCATGTAAAAGAACCCTTGATATTATGTGAGAATACCTTTCATGGCAAATTTGGTAGACCTTTTCGCGTTCGCTCATAGACATTTTCATGTGCTGATATAATCAGTCGGTTCAGAAAGTGCACGTTAAATACCCCAAATAAATAAATAGAATATATTTATAAGAATTGAAGTTTTTTTAAAAATTTGTTCCTCAAACTACCCGCCTTGGTGGCGTAGTTAGCTAACGCGCTAGTTTCGTTTCGTGTAGAGCTAGAATGCCGAGGGCGAGGAGATCGAGGTTCGAATCTCATTCGGGTGAACTGGGGCTGGTTTTTCCTAAATGGTTTTCCACTCTTCCTCTACGCAAATACGGGTTTACTTACTTTATATTCAACCTTCCAAATTCTTAACCCATTAGCGTAATTAGTACTTAAGAGTATAACACGAACGGGTAGTAAGACGCGGTGATAAGTATTAGTATTATTGTTCCTCAAAATCAACTCTCATTTCTTTTTAACTACCACGCCTTACTTCCTGTTCAGGTTACACGGATATATATGATAGTTGGTCTAATGGAGTAGGTATGAGGAAGGAAGCAATTTAAAGGTAGTCTACCCAAATTTGCATAGAGAGAGAGAGAGAGAGTAGTAAACCATTTATGAGAAACCATCCTCAGTAGAGCCAACCGAGATTCAAACTCCGATCTTCCCATCATCAGCAGGACATCGGCCACTGAAGCGGCTCTCAAAAAAGGTTTGATCCTAAAAATAGTTCTTTCCTTACCAACGCCCAGACATTTAAATAGCAATGTGATTATGATTAATGTTTCTTACAATCAAAATGGATCACACAGATACATTAGAAATGTATTAGTTTTTGTACATTTAAAAATTAAAATCAAAGTAGAAAATTTAGAATGAATATAAATCTCAAAAATTGTTTCAGCACAATTTCTTTAAATCAAATAACTTAATCTGCTGATGAAGGGGAAGAGGAGATCGGGGTTCGACTCTCGGTTGGATCTAATGAAAGTGGTTTTTCCTCAATGGTTTCCCACTCTTACTTCCACGCAAATGCGGATGAATTACCTCTAAAATGCTTCCTTTCTCATACCTACCCCGTTAGAGAAATTATCATACACCCTTATAATATAAACAGGCGGTAAGAAGCGATGATAAAATCTAAATATTGGAAAACGAACGAAGGCTCGCATCCATGCAAGGCAAACAAGTTATATTTATGGGAGTGATGGCGAGTTAAAGCTACAGTACGATTTTCATAGGAAGAGCCTTTTAGGGAATACAAACTTTTTGTTGATGCAGAGAACAATGATAGATTTAATAACTAATGATAATACCTATAAAAAGTGACCGCTGCAAATCACATGAACTAATGTTTTAATGTAGTAGATTGTCTAGCTCTCTTCCTTTGAAAATTGGACTGTAGTAATTTTTATATTTTGCAATCGGCACTAATTATAAACCGATTAAAGTATGAGTATAATTATATCGGGTTTGTCAGTGACTGGGAGATCAACTCTTCCAGGCCGGACTTAAATGAGACATTTTCTTTCCTGAATGGGTTTCCCGCTCTTCCTCTGCACAAATGCGGGTATTTTTGCTCTAAGATTTAATCCTTCACATCCCTACACCATTAGTGTAGATATGCAGATATTTTATAGTGATAGAAAGACGTGGGGAAATTAAATAGGATTCGGAATGACAATCGTTCAATTGTTATAGAATTTATTATATAAGCAGTTTGTATCTTCATGTACGACCTATATTGAAGGCCTATAATGGGTATGAAAAATCTCATTACATATATTATTATATCTTACATTTGAAGTACCTTCTATAAATTTCGTTTCAAGAGCTTTGAATCTTATAAGTTTTTCGGAAAGTTAATCAAATAGAATCAATGATTAGTAACAAATGAATAAAATAAACAAACATATATAAGCCCAATTATATTTGCCGATACTACAAAGCGTGTAGTAAGACTTTTGAACCCAAACATCACAATAATTATTTCATTCGCATTATTGCGGTGCGGTTAAAATAAAAATGTCATCCGAATTGTAAACTGGAAACGCATCATCGAATCCTTTTATTCCAGTCCGTACAAGTCCAACGATAAAAGAGAGTAATTGTCTAAGGCTGAAACATAAATTTAGAATAAGTAATCAGAGCTATATTTTATGTATAGGTCTCGAAGCAATCTGTAGCTGTAGTACATTGATTCAGGTACAATCTTCTTCTTTTTTTAAAAAAAAGGAACCCTACGTAGGTGCGTTCCTATTTTTAAAAAAGGTGCAAGTCACAGCTATAATTTATCTCTCAGCCAACAAGTTGGAGGTAAAACTAGTTCTCATCATTGATTGGCACATTGCTCGCTTAAGTGGTTATGTGGGCCCATTATAGGTATGGATTGTCCTGGTTCAAGCCCAGTGGATGATTAAAATGATTTAATATGTGAAATCGTTAGATTTCACCCGATATTTTCAACCTATGTTCGTTTTTATTTTCGTGCGACGCATCTTTTGCCATCCGTTCCAGCTATTGAGCATATTTACACTAGTGGCGTAGAGATGAGGAAAGCGGGATTTATAGGAAATATACCCCACATTTGTGTAGAAAGAGAGTGGTAGGCCATTTAGAAAAAAGCCTCAATATACCCGACGGGAATCTGAACCCCGATCTTCCTGTCATCTGAAGTCTAGTTTATTGGGAGACTGACGCCTTAGAGCAGTGGTTCCCAACAGGTGTGCCGCGGCACTTTAGTGTGCCACCAAAATTTCCTAATATTTTAATCCAACTAAAAAGCTTGTAATAAATCTACTACTAGTTCCAGTTTTAAGCCTTCCAAAGTGTTATAGCGATAGATAATTTTAGATTTAACTTGAAAAGAAAATTGTGGCCAACCAGTTTCTATCTGTATCCTGTGTGGAGAAAGAAAGAGTAATGAAACAATGATTCTGAGCCAAATGAAGCGGCATCCAACCACCAAACATCCTAACGAGCCCCAAAAAACCATCATCCCAACACAAGGCAGAAATAACATTTAAAAAAATGGTTTAAATTTCAGATAGTGCACCTGAGGTTTAATTCAAAGTTGCTGAATTGATCGCAAAAAACACGAAACCACATGTTATTGGGGGAAATGTGATTGGGCCAGCTTGACAGGTCATTATTGAAACCATGCTTGTAAAATAATCTAAAGAGCTAATTTAAAAAGTGTCTTTATCGAATAATAAGATATAGACCGACGTATTTCTGAAATATCTGAGATCATCAGTCAAAATGTTGTTGAAATAATTAAAGTAAACAGGCAATTTGCTCTGATAGTTGATGAGGGCACCGATAGAAGAATACACTTAGGCTATGTCAACTGCATCTTGATACTCATCATTATCATTTTTATCTAAATTTAATAGAAAATGGGGTGTGGCTGTGTCATGGACACGGCCGTGTGTTGTACGTGAATACGTTTATGTAACGGGTTATATTTTTTAAATAAAATATTTTTATTTATGTATTTAGGATAAAAGCAAGGAAACAAATAATTATTGTGTTACAATATAACTTTATTAATTATAGGTCTGTGATACGAAAAGTACGACACAAATGGCATACAAGATACATCGAGATTTCTGGTAAACGTTAAATCTTGATAATATTTTTTTATTCTAACACCTTATTATATTCACTGTCACTACTTTAAACTAATGTTTTATATACAATCGATAGATTTTGACGACAGCTGACGATTAAAACCTAAACGAACATCGTAGCTTCTCCGAGTCAAAAGTTATACTAATTGCAAATCTCGATACGCAGCAAAATAACCTCAAAATGGCGGCGCTTCCCCCTCCACCACGCGCGATGCGTCACTGTTCTCGCTTATCGTAATGAATTCTTTGATCCTTTAGCTATCCAGTGGTATAATTTAATTTTGGATGTAGAGGAAAGATTCGAAACTACAACACCAAACTGTATCCCCCGATTTTGTTATCATTAGGTTTTTTGGATTGCCCCCGTATGGTAGCAAATTTAAAGACGTATTCACGTCAAAACGTATTATATTACAGCCTTTACACAAGTGTGCCATTAAAATTTTCTCTTGGACTTAGTGTGCCCTGGAGTGAAAAAGGTTGGGAATCCCTGCACTAGAGCATGTTGCCACTGGTAAATCGCATGTAAAAATAATTATTTCTATCGAATTTATGCCTACATTATTCACAAAGGTATAATATTTTTTTTACAATTATTGTATTAATTACCAAGCTGTTATATATGCTAATTACGGTTATAGCCGCATATGGTTTACGCCAAAATGAAGCTTAAAAGTATCATCGCATTCCTATTACATTAAAAACTTTACATTTTAAATTATTAGCATAACAAAATTCGTATGAAATGCTGTTATCTCATTTTAAACGACTTTTTACTCTAAATGTCAGAGCTTGGAAATCAAAGTAAATGTTTAGAAACATAGATCAAGTTTTCCTTTAAAAAAAAGTCAAATCTTAATAGTGTCACGACAAAACATTTGAAGATAGTAACTATCATTTCGAGGATTGTTTTACTGGCATTGAAGCCTCAGAACGGCTATTACGATGTTAAATACCGCGGTGTGAAGATATTTATCTTCAAGTAGGCTGCATTATTAAAGCACGACGCCTCAACGATCTGGGCCACGGACGAGGCTGGTCGACTATCGAAGGAAATAATCAGGAAGTGTTTTTCCTTAAGATGAACGATATTACCATAGTTAGAACACACCTTGTTTTTTTTTAAATAACATATTACATATCTATGTTGTCAAGACCGGATCCTAATTAAGGCGACACTTAATATATTTGAAATGTGTCTCCATCCCGATCAATTCGGTCAAGAATTTGAAGTCATTTGGGCCCTTGGAAGAAAAAAAAGGAACCCTTGATTTCTTGTCAATTACCTGTAGCTGAAATAAATGTCTTACAACAGTCGATGTCTGTGATTAACACACTCGATCATGAAAATAAAGAGTGGTATGTTTTGTTGCATTCGGGGTGAAGGAACTATTCAATGGACTGTTATGTGATGGGCTATTTTTAGCACCGCGTCTTATAAACTTATGTGATAGTTCGATATGTGTTGTGGCAACATACAATTATGTACAGTAATAATATACACACCTACACAAACAACATAATATAACAAGAATGAGAAAACAGTGCTAATACGGTATATTCTATACATTCTAAATGTGATTATATCAGGAGGTTATGTGAAACTCTTTTAAGTCCCATAATAATTAAGCCAACCAATATATAATAAAAATATGTATACTAGAAACCCTTTTATACTTTCACGAACTATTAGAACTACAGGCATATACTTCTACCTACTTGTCTCTCATACATTATTATAATTTCAAATGTATTTGATGAATTAGCATAGATACAGTGTATGTTATCATGTCGTAAACCGAACCCTGGACACTTAACTCATCGTGGATATGTGTTACAAAAGCCTCTTCACTTTTGTATCTGGCTGGTGTTCGTCCAGCAATTTGCAAAATAACCCCTACCTTAGCATTGACAGACGTACAAACAAACAAGGGGAGCGAAACGAGTATGATCCAAGAGTAGAGCCCCGTAAAAATTGTGAGACGCGATGAAGCGAAAAGTGCTATACAACGATGGAATCAAGTACTTTTTCCTTTGATAGTTTTGTTGATATGATTTACTATGTTTTTGAAAAGCGAAATAAAACGAAATTGTCTTGTTACATGAAATCCTTCTATAAAACAAAATAACACAATTTTTACACCAAAAAAAAAACTTAAAAAAAAAAAAATGAAATTAAGCAGAAATTTTGACCATGCTGTAATTTGATTAGTATTTTGTTGTAGTGTAAGCTAACTTTAGGCTACAAAATTGTGAAACATGTAAACAAACTTGACAAAGAATTTTAAAGCAAATATATAAGGTTTCAATAATAAATTTTAATTGTGTGTACATTGTCTCAACATGTAAATAATACTTAAACACCTCAGATAACATGTAATTTTGAATAAACACGAAATAAAACCGAAAAGTGAGATTTAAAAAACGAAATTTAACTAAAAATAAAACCTTTTTTTACGGGGGCCCTCTACCCATGAGTAGATGTGTAACTGCAGACTTCTATCTTCACCCGCCTACACGATACAACAGCAGCCAGGATGTTTACGTCTGACAAGACCTGGCTTCGAATCAGGTTTCTATCAGGATCACGTTTTGTGTGTGTGTGTGTGTGTGTGTGTGTGCGAATGTGCGCGCGGTACACACTGTTTTATTGTTCGCCTGAAAGGCAATAATAATTTATTCTGTGGTAGTAACCGTCAAGTTAGGTGAGCGTTTATCACATTTGACTTTGACCCGGAACCAACCGGGCACACTGTGTGTAAGGGTGTGGTATCGAAATAAAAGTATATTTAATGTACTCATTTAAAAATAGAAAAAAATATATCGATACCGTAATAGTATTGAAAGAAAAGTATCGATAACAATAGGTATTAGTAACATTTTATTCGGGTAAACAGTTTTTTAATCTAGTAATAAAAGAAAATACAACTTTTGCATTATAATGGTAGTTTCGTATTTTTTAAATACTGAACATTATAGTTAATTAAACATACTATAGTATAATTATGTTGGAAGGTAAAATAGTATTTTATGAAGGATATTATGAAAGCTTTTACTATACCAGCTTATTAATTATAATTAAAAGCATAAAATAGCAATTTTTACCCCTTATAACGTGTGAGCTCTTATGATTTCAACTCAATGAATCATTTTATAGCTTATAATTATACATTTGTTAAAATTGTGCAGTAAAATGTTTATTGTCGAGTGACCTTAAATCCATATACTGTTAGAATATCCTCAAAATACAATATAAAGTCGCGTATTCTGACCTCCATGGTGTGAGCACAAAAACGATTTATACCAACCGAGCGGCCGCCGCCATTAGTGATGATAGCGCCAACTCTTGCGGATAGAGGGTGTCATGTGGTCAGCACAATGAACCCTCTAGCCACTATCTCAGCTTTCTAAACCGGAGCTGCTACTTCTTTTTTTAAAGTAGCTCTTCATTTGTACTATACCTCAGTTTTAGCTTATGTGGTGCTGACTGACAGTTCACAGCTGACTTCTGACAGTCAACATTTAGGTATATACCTAAATTTTGACTGTCAGAAGTGACAACTGCTAAAGACATGTTTTTTGCAGATCATATGGTTCGGCGTAGGGATACATAATTTGGTCTGGTAGCTTTTCAAAGCCGTCAGAAGTCAGCTGTGATCTGTCAGTCAGCACCACATAAGCTAAAACTGAGGTATAACTAGGCTGAGTTTGACACCGATCAAGACTCATTGGTTGGGACATCTGTATCTGCAGCCAGAAACTCTGACCACTAGACAACAGAGGCGGTATCCTGACCCAATCGGAAAAAAATATACATTTTTTGGTTTTGGTATATTTAATGTGCACTTTTTGACCTAAATGAGTTAGTATATGACTTATAGACTAATTAATTAAAGAATAGAGCAACCGGACCCACTTTGATGGCCGCGTGGTCTAAGACACTATACTCACGAAACACTAGACTGCCAAAGATGGGAAGATCGGGGTTTGATCCCGGTTGGGTCTAATGAGCCTGATATTAACCCGCTCTCCTTCCACGCAAATGTGGGTAGATTATCTCTCAATTCGAATTTCCCCATCCCTATCTTATATGTGTGTAACCTGAACAGTTAATAAGAGGCGGTGATTGAAAAAAAAAAGAGTGCATAGTTTTATACAACCTGACATTATTTGAGTACTTTTCAGGATTTTTTCTTCTTCTCGAAACCACATCCTACTACCCGTTCGGGTTATGCGTCCATGTACTGATTACACTAATGTGTTAGGTAGAATTTAGAAGACGTGTATCAGCATTCACGTGGAGGGAGAGTGGAAAACCATTTAGAAAAACCCACCCTCAGTAAACCCAATCGGAATCGAACCACGATCTCCCCGTCTTCGGCAGTCTAGTATATTGTGAGAGTAGTGCCTTAGACCATGCGGCCACCAAAGAGGGTCATGATTTTATTGATTTTTGGCTATGTAATGTATAAAGTTATATGTATATCACAAGACTTGACGTATGAATATTTTGAAGTAGGTCTAGTAGATTTTCTAGCTGTCAGATTAGATTCTTCCTCTGAAATTAGTAGCCTACTGTAACGAACACGAACATGTAAAAACCGGCTAGAGCAGACATAGTATCTCGAGTGAATGTGATGTATATACAGTATGGTTCCAACGGCCGCTTACGTTGCTCCCGGATTATATTCCAATATCTCATAAATAATAATTATTATGATAATTTAGTGGATTGCGAGAATAACATAACATCTTAGATCAGTGGTTTCCAACATAGGGGGAGGATTCAAAAATAACGTTAAAAATCATACATATTTGAACATATTTTTTATTTAGATCACTTTTTCAAAATAATTAAGATAGATATTTCTTGAGCAACACTGCTTACAGTTGTAATAAATTCAGCTACGAGCCAAAAGTGTGCGTGCGCCTGTTAATCTTCAAGCTCGCAAGCCTCGGATTAGCCTTAAGGCAGTGGCTCCCAAACTTTTTAGACCAAAGGAGCCCTTGCATCATAAAAAAAATACATGCTGGGGCCCTCATAGCATATCTTACACAAAAATGGAAAAGCTCACATGTTCCGGCTGCACCTTTAGCAAATGTCCTTTATGTGATTTGAAAAAAATTGGCAAGCCTAATTACTGATGCTGTTTTACAATGTGAAAAACAAATAAATAATATTATAAAATGGCCTGATGGAGCCTGAGATAACTATGGTAAAGCACAGTTTGTGAAAAACGGTGCCCTTGGCTACCTTTACGGTCACGTGCAACACCACCGAATCTTCAACTCTACTCTCATAAAAACTAAACTGTGGGGAAAGCGATTTGAGGTGTTCTTTGTCAATCATCAAACCCAGTATTCAAGAACTGATGGAAACTAAACAGTGGAGAAATCGATTTAAGGTGTTCTTTGTCAAACATCAAACCCAATATTCAAGGACTGATGGAAACTAAACAGTGGGGAAATCGATTTAAGGTGTTCTTTGTCCAACATCAAACCCAATATTCAAGAACTGATGGAAACTAAACAGTGGGGAAATCGATTTAAGGTGTTCTTTGTCAAACATCAAACCCAATATTCAAGGGCTGATGGAAACTAAACAGTGGGGAAAGCGATTTAAGGTGTTCTTTGTCCAACATCAAACCCAATATTCAAGAACTGATGGAAACTAAACAGTGGGGAAATCGATTTAAGGTGTTCTTTGTCAAACATCAAACCCAATATTCAAGGACTGATGGAAACTAAACAGTGGGGAAAGCGATTTAAGGTGTTCTTTGTCAAACATCAAACCCAATATTCAAGAACTGATGGAAACTAAACAGTGCCAACCATCACACTAATTGTCTTTTTTGGTACCATTATGCTGCCTGTGTTACATTGATTTTTGTATAAAATAAAGAGTTGAATAATCAATAGACTTGATTTTTTTCATAAATATTCCAAAAAATAAAGGGAGAAGGGGGAGTGGGATTTTTACTATCTACCAATGGGTTTGTAGGCTGAAAAAGGTTGGTAATCACTGCCTTGGACCTTTCGACCATCAAAAATATTTATCATATGTCAAATTATTCGCATAAGTACACTCAATTTACCCTGAAAGATAGCAGTCTTACCTTGACGAATTACACTATGACCCTATCCTGTAAGTTATATCATGGTGGACTAATGCAAGGTAAGCTTTCTACCTTACATGTTGATGAAGGGCATATGCTACAAAAATTGAGTATGACTAGACAAATTCCAAATTAATCGAACATTGTAAATTTTCTCTCTCTCTTAGAGTCCAAATAAACCCTATTTAATTTATTTTATGTCTGGCCATTTAAATAATAAAATGAGAACTGTAAAAGTAAACTGAACTGCATTCCTGTGTTAATATAAGTTAGCTTTTTCTCATTGTTAAATAAATAAATAAAAGGCGCGGGAGGGGGATTGTTAACTGTGCTATTAGAATGTAGGTAGTTGTAAATACGGCTGTTGTGTCTGCTGTTGGAATGTAGTAGTAATAAATCAACCCTCAAGCTGTCGTGAAGGTGGTGGATAGTCAAAAGTACTGACTGTTCCACTGAAGGTAAAGTCTAGTCTAATAGACTTTATGGTTTTCGCGTTTCCTGGCAGAGTCACGGATTGTAATAGGTTTAGAAATAGGTTCCTGTATCCAGACAGCTCTATACAATTTTTTCAGAATAATTTAAAAGTAAAATGAGAAATGTTATGTTATGTTATTCTTTTGAATGTAGTGAGCGGAAACAAAAATATATTTATCTTTTTAAAGTGGCTTACAGCTTAATTTGAACAAAATCGAGTACCTTTGTTTTATTCAAATTAAGATTTGAAATTTGACATAAAAAATTTGTCATTTTATTTTTACCTACGTAAAAAAAACCATCGAATATACGTGAACTTAATATTCTAGTTACACTGACCGACACCTTAGCTCAGTCAGTAGTGTTTGTCCACTGGGCTTAAGGTCCCAGGTTCGATTCCTGGCATGGCTCAAATTTTTGTCATTAGTGAAATATGGGTTTCCGTTTTCATGGATATTAATTAACGGCTGGAGGCTGGGTGTTGTGTTTGTTCTAGATTTAAGTTAGTTTATAAGTCGTTTGCTAATATAATCAGTCGGTTTAGAAAGTGCAAGTTAAATACCTCAAGTGAAATAAAAGAACATATATTTTAAATTATTTATTGGTTAAAACTTCAAATCCATTAAGAATGTTAATTTTTCGATGAATATCGCACCTAGTTCAATTAGACGACAAAATCTCTAACCTAAGGATGCAAACAGGATTAAGCCAGTCAAAAATGAACGCCCACCTGCATTGCTGATTACATCAGTGATCCAACATTTCAATAATAATTTAAGATTATTTTTTTCAGCGTATGGCATTTTTGAACAGGAGAGATATATAACATCTGGTTTGGATGCCTCTGTGTGTAGACTTTGATGGCAAAGAACGTTGCCCAGGGTACACCTGTGGAGGTTATCTACACGTCCTAATTAAATTAACCTTGGTGACCGTTGGGATAGTTCTTTTGAGAAAAATACCCATGGTACCAGCCGGGAATCAAGCCCAAGACCCCTAGATTCGTAGCCAGGTGCACTGACCCCTATTATACTGGGCCGGTTAATAATGTTAATATATCACTCACAATCTTGGTTTAAGTTGTTCAGAATGCAACCTATTCACTTCAGAAATTAATGAATATAATAGTAATATGCTAAACGTTAGAGGAGACTGTAGTCGAACCACCATTGAAAGAATCTTTCATAGCCTATACAAATAAATTTAAAATAGTCGAATTGCAAAAGGTCAACCAATAATATGTATCTTATAAATTACAAAGGAACCAATCATTAATAATGTCAAACATGATAACTTGGCCTACAGATCATTAAAGTAGTTCTATCATTTGTAAATGCCAAATACTATCATTTCTATATTTGAAAATGATACTTGTGAGTCTCATTTTGTGACAATGCCAGATAATTTAAAATATAACTTTTCCGTGAATTTAAATTAATCTCAGTTAATTCAGCTGTCTTAGTGCCAGTATAAATTGTAATCTAATCAATTTCCTAAGGAATTGAACCAGGAACATCTAACTTAGTGTGCCAATGCTCTTACCACTGAGATAGCAATTCAGGGTTGTTTGGGACTGAGGAATGGGACAATTTTGGTTGGGCTAAGGATTAATAGCATCGATGCACTAGACCAAAGGCCACTTTTACCCCGTTTGGATGTAATTTTTTTCAACTTATATTCTAATTAAATGACAATCATTACAACCAGATTTAGACATTCAATTACTTACACACATTTAATAGGTTCTTTGTTAATTTATTTTAATAATAGTTTTAAAGTTTTTATAGCTACTTAAAAGTGCTTTGGAACTGTATACAACAATAATTAATATTTATAGCTAAGTGGCATGTGAAACATTTTGTCCTCCCCTAATCATCATCCGTTGGTCCAGTTCTCGGTGATGTAAGCATGATTCCTGCCATCCTAGATACAGGCGTGATGATTAAAGGGCCCACCCACACCATCCCATTATTTCACGAATCACGAGTACCCGCAGAAGCCTAACGCACATAACCCTTGATACCGGAAAGCCAGCGCATGCCATTCAGATGGTTCTTACCACAGGTTAAAGATGATGTAACTCATCTACCTGTAATAAGAAACCACCTCTGTGACCCCCTTCCCCCACCCCGGCCAAACCAACCCATCCAGTGAGAAGACGATGGACGACGAGGAATTTTCAATTCACTCTCCTTTAACTCCTTTTTTCCTTGTGCTCTCTCTCTCTCTTTCATCTTTCAGAATAGAATGAACGGTGCCGCGAGAGAGGTAATAATGTAGACGAATAAATAGAAGACCAGTCACCCGAGATGGTAGGTAACAAGGTCTACTCAGAAAGGATCCAAACACTCTCCCCACAACGTTTATGTGTTTCATGTTGTTGTTTTTTCCACCCTTTTTATTTCAAAGTTTTGGTAGTCACTTATAAACCTCAAAAGGGATAATTTGGAGAGCTATATTTGTTAAGTATAAAATAACGTTGGTCATAAAATTGGGAAGCTATTTCAATATAACACTTTCGGAAATATGTTTTTCACACACTTTCCCTCCTAAATTAATTGTATAGTACATCATTTATCAGCTGGTGTGCCGTGAAGGGTTTGGGAGTTTGGGGGGAAATAAGAAAAAAGAAAGAAAAAAACTTGAGAAACATAAATCTTTTAAAATCCATGATCAAAAATAATACAATTATTAGAATTTTGGTTATTGAACTTTTGGAACACAATCTTTATGCTCGTTATTTTTTAAAAAAAACTAATGGTGTGCCTTGATTATTTTAGGGCCTTGTTCAGTGTATTGTGGGTTGAAAAGGGTTGAAAATCACTGTTATTATGAGGATCTTAACCAAAATACGAATAGCAAAAGAGGGGTGGACCCTTGCGTTTTAGGACGGCGGGATTTAAACAGCTATTCAAAAATGTATTAATTAGAAGTAAAACAAATAGTTTTCACCACGTTACGCAATTACACCTTATGTTTCAAAAATTACTGCAAAATATATGTAAATTCTAGTGACATTTTTAATTTTACCTGATTTTATTTTTAGCGCCACGTTTTACTTTAGGTTCGGGTTACTCGCTTATGTACTAATGACGTTAATGGTTTTAGGGCCTAGGAAGGCAATATTTATAGGACGTGTACCCGAATTTGTGCGGAGGGAAATTGGAAAACTATTTTACCTGATTTCTCTCTGACTTTTTTCCCCTATCACACAAAACTATCTGACCTTTTCAGACACGGATTAGTCCTGTTAATGGTTTTAGACTTTACCTCCAAGAAAATATTAGTACATTTCCTTTATATTCTACCTTTATCACCCCTACCCCATTAGCGTTATTAAAATACGTATAGCCTGGACGGGTAGTAAGATGCGGTGGAAAAATAAATGGTACGACACAATCGTATACACTTTCTCTTATAACGTATTATAGCTTGGAACAAATTTCAGAAATAGGTTTTCTGTAAACATAACATAACATATTGTTAATCAATACACTCTTAACATGTACATTTTAAACAAATTGTTAAACCATTAAAAGAAGTACCTATTAAAAAAATCAATAATTTGTAGAAAACCCTAAATTGTTTTTATTTTTCTAAACTATTTTTAATTTTAGAAATAAAAATAAAATCTTACTTAACACGAAACATAATGAACGAATGAATATTTTAGAAATAAAAATAAAATCTTACTTAACACGAAAAATAATGAACGAATGAATGAATTATGAACGATGTATTAAAAGCCATGTTCAAAAAATTAGAGATTTAAAACAATCTTTCATCATTAAACTGTCCTTAAATTAATTCATTTAGTAAAAATAAACATACAATGTACTAATCATTCAAAAATAGCCGGTAAATACCTTGCTAAGCGCATAAACGGACCTCAGCTAACCCACCCACTTTTGTGGCCCGCCTGTAGATGACCGTAATGGCTTCGCAAATGAAATGAGGTCGACACGGAATGAATGTTTATTTGTCCAATCTATAGTTTTGTAGTGATCGTATAGTGGCTGCGTTGTTGGTTAAAATAATAAAGCTTCATTTATTTAAATTCTTATTTATTAATCACTTGCACCAATTCTTTAGCTAGTGTGTTAAATTAATTGACGAATCACGTATTTAAATTATTATTATATTCTAGTAAGGTGTCGTTCATAAACCACGTAACGCTTTTTTTTTACCTTTTTAGCCCCCTCCCCCATGTAACACCATGTAGAC